>JAXCGZ010020108.1:0-22560 GCA_037179515.1 Halocaridina rubra
GCTGCAGCAAACTCCTCCATACCCCTCTGCAAACCACAACACACCACTTATCGGGACAGATGGTATTACTGTGACAGAGTTAAAGAACTCAACCACCGGCTCAACGTCATTCGGAAAATGCACAGGAAACGTCGCACTGAAGACTCCTACCGCACTCTCCAGGCAGTCAAACAACATGTCCATGAAGAGACTCGCAACATCAAGAGGAATAAATGGCTAGAGTGGTGTTCCAACCTAGATGCTCACACCTCTGTGGGCCAGATGTGGAGGAGCATCAACTCCTTTGCTAAAGGAAAACCTCCTAAAATCACCCCCCACAGGGATCCTAGCAGGGCAGCAGAAGAACTCGCCATCAAATTCGCGGATAGAGCAAGCTCTAACCAGCTCCCCATCACCACCAGAGCAACACTCCAGGACCTCACCACTGCAAGATGGGAAGAAATAGAAGAGGCCATCAACACTGAAGATGAAACAGATGCTCCATTCTCCCTGACTGAGCTACTAAGAGTAAGCAAAAGCTCTAAGAACACAGCCCCAGGTGCCGACAGAATAACATACACAATGATCCAAAAAATGGGGCCCCAAGGGGAGCTTGCTCTACTCTCTCTGATCAATTTGACATACACACGAAGAATCAGACCAGCCTCATGGAACAGAGCAGACATTCAGCCCATCCCAAAACCACAGGACCCTGACAACCCTCGCCCCATCTCCCTCCTAAGCTGCCTGAGCAAGACGGCAGAAAAGATGGTACTTAACAGAGTCCGCTGGAAATGCCCACCCTTCCCAGAAAACATGTTTGCCTACCAGCCTGGCTTAGGCACCTCAGAATGCATAGCCTCCATGCTATCATTTCTCAACAACAGCCGTGGTTACATTGTTTTTCTAGACCTAGAGAAGGCCTTTGAACTAGCCAATGTGCCGGCAATACTCTCTGCTCTCGTATCCAAGCAGATCAAAGGTAACCTTCTCTCGTGGATCAAGCAGAGTCTACAAAATCGTAGTGCACGAGTCAAAGTAGATGGGCACTACTCCACCTACAAAAACCACGAAAATGGGACCCCCCAAGGTGGAATCCTTAGCCCCTTCCTATTTAATTGTCTCATGGAAAAACTCATGCACATCGCACTACCGCATGGAGCCAAACTCTTCAACTATGCGGACGACTTTGCCCTTGTCACAATAGGACACAGAAACTCTAACAAGACACAGCGCTGCCTCACCAAGATTCACCGAGCCTCCATCTCCCTTGGAGTAAGAATCAATGCCCGCAAAACCAAGGCCCTTCCCATCCACCAGTGGAGACCAGACACTAATCTGGTCATAGGTAATGAACCTGTGGACTGGGTTACCAAACACCAATACCTGGGTGTAATCATCGACCAAGGACTAACCTTTGGACCAGAAATTCAATACTTGCGCGACAGGTGTAGCCAGCGACAAGCGATCCTTCGTCGGATGTCGGGCCTCTACGATGGTGCATCATTTAATGTCCTCAGAACCTTCTATGTACAAGCCATACGCAGCCTCATTGACTATGCTTGTCCCACACTCTGGCTACTAAAAGACCGACAGTGGGACAAAATAGAAGTAATTCAAAACAACGCCACACGTACCATGCTAGGAGCCCCCATGTGGACCAAGAGAGAAAACCTCCAGATGGAATCGGGACTCATTCCACTTAAACTCAGAGCTCAGCAAAGACTGACCCTCCTTGTGGCCAAAACCACCACTGCCCAACATAAATGCCTAGCTGGCACAAATCTCCATCTAGCCCTCAATCGCCAGCCCAACCACCATCCTAGAACCTGGGCAGCCAAGGTCTGCGCTAGCCTGCAAGCACTGCCAGTCAGAGAGAGCATCCTAGCCAAGATACAAGACACACCGCTTCCTGAATACAGATGCCCACCCCCATGGAATGACCAACCACTCGATATAAAGATCGAGCTCCCTGACAACCCCAAAAGCTTGGTAAACCCGCTTGTCCTTAAAAACATATATAAGGACAAAATACAGAGCTGGAGCAGGCCAAACTCTCAAGTCTACTACACTGACGGTTCAGTAAACCAAGATACTGGAGCCTCAGCCGCCGCCTTCATCACTGGAAACCACGTCCTATCCTGGAGACTGTCAAACTCCTGCTCATCGCTCCAGACTGAGCTTGTGGCCATAGCCAACGCCCTTGACTGCTTCATCCAGCAAGAAGCTGACCATGCCCTTATTCTCTCTGATTCTAAAGGCGCCTTACAGGCCATCAAGAAGCCACTCCTCAGAGACAATATTCGCATCATCACGACCATCCTCAGCCACTACCACAGGATAACCAGCCTTGGAAAAGCCATCACTCTTGCCTGGATTCCCAGCCACGTCGGCATCAAGGGAAATGAGGAAGCCGATCAAGCCGCCAAACAAGCCACTCTCAGAGCAGAAATCCAGATATCTCTGTCTCCTGGGATGCAACAGATTAAAAATAAAGCCACCAAGTCACTCCTTAACACCTTAATAACTAAACACAACCTGTGCACAGACATTGGCTCCCCCTCCACCTGGTGGTACAAAGCCACCACTGATCTTCGGTGTATCACCCTGCCGAAGAGCCTTCGACGAAGCACTGAGGTCAATGTGTACCGTCTGAGACTCGGGTACAAGTGCACCTGGCAAATAGTAGAGAATATCATCAAGGAATGCACCTTTTGCCAGGTAGCCTCACCACATCCACTGATACACTACATCCTGGAATGTGATTCTTTTTCAGAGATTCGACGGAAAACTGGTGCCCCCGCAACATCTAGCGAAGACCCAAATGCCCTTCAGGTTGCTAGCTCCATCATCAGACTAGCAACAAATAACCACATGAACAGTCTATCAAATATTATCAGACAATACCCTCCACCAAGATAGCCATGCAATAACTCTTTCTCTCTCCCCCAAAACAGGAATTCATTTATGTTGTTTGATGTAAACTAATAATTCACAACTGAATATTTATGCTCTCCGTTATCTTTACAGTTTGGCACAATCTCACCTGCGGGCCAATTAGGAAAGTCCGATCATCACCAATAAGAATTCACCCCACCTCCTCACCAACAGGAAAGCCCATTCGCCAGCAAGAGCGAATACCACGTACACTCCGAAGAAAATCTCACCCCACCTGCGGGCCACAAGTGGAAGGTCCGCTCACCCTCAAGGGTGAACATCCAACAAAAAAAAAAAAATGGAACGTAACAATAATCTTGCATTCCATTCCATTTCTGTCCATAATATTCCACAAGAGAAGTTTTCTTCTCCTTTATGAATTATTCTAAGCCGGATTTTTCTATTTGGAATTGAAAGGCATTTCTGAATGTTGGGCTGAAAGGCCCGATTTCTTAAACAGTGTATACCTAGGATACCAAGTTGTTAGTTAGCTTGTACAAACGTACAAATTGTAAATAATATTTTTCATCAAAATATGTATTTATTGTAAATAGGTAATCATTTAGTAGTTATAAAGTTATTTTAAAGTTGTATTTAATGGGTCAATAATTACTCTTGGGTTGTTTGTAACTCCTCCCACTGAAATAGCTGTACATATAAATAACCCTGAATTTGATAATTAAATCAGTTCAATATTCTGCTTGTATTGGTGAACATCCTCTTTTATATATTAAGCAAAGTCACTCTTGCTTTCCGTTTGAAGTAGTGAAGTTACTACAGTCGTTACAAGCTCGACACACGAATGGATTTCATAAACGCATCTGACGCGGTTCTGTGTATGGCTAGGATCCCCCACTGGGGATCCAAGCCATACACAAAACTGCGTCAGATGCGCTTATGAAATCCATTTGTGTGTGTAGCTAACTAACAATATGGTATCCTAGGTTTACACTGTTTAAGAAATCAGAGAGGATCTTAGCCATACACAGAACCGCGTCAGATACGTTTATGAAATCCATTTGTGTGTGTCTAGCTAACTAACAATATGGTATCCTAGGTTTACACTGTTTAAGAAATCAGGCCAGAGTCTTGGTCCTCAGTTTGTGGCAGTTAATCAGCCACAAAT
Organism: Halocaridina rubra; assembly: GCA_037179515.1. Taxonomy (NCBI): domain Eukaryota; kingdom Metazoa; phylum Arthropoda; class Malacostraca; order Decapoda; family Atyidae; genus Halocaridina; species Halocaridina rubra. The sequence goes on from JAXCGZ010020108.1 coordinate 4,043, forward strand.
TTCCCTCAACCTTCTGCTGTAAAATGAAAATAATGAATAAAAGTATTCATATTAATGCGGTCGTGGGATAAAAGTATCCAAATCCCTATAATTTTGTGGGAAGATCCACAAAGATATTGGATGCAGTGAAGCGGAAATCCAATCGCTTTCATCATGGATTTCGACTAATTGTTCCCATGTTTTTGCAAAATTAAGGCCATAATTTTTTGAGACAAATAGTTTTTCTACAGAAAACACAAGGAGAAGGATAGCGTTTTTATTTAACTTGACGCTGCTCGTGTAGCCATACACATAGTAAGAGAAGATATGTAATTACATGGTAATAAAGAGTATATACTTTTCCTTAATTAATAAGTTTTAAATGTCCAATAAGGAAAATTGTGTTTTTTAATTTATATGAAGTACAATTTTTACAACGTGAGAAAAAAATTGTCTTTCTTTAAATAAATATTAACTTTCTATGTATTTGTCTATCTGAATAAATATACGCAAAGAAAAAAACAAGCACTCGTCAATATGTACACACAAACACATACATATATGCATACATACATACATACACCTGAGGAGGGGGAGCAAGAATATCTCCCTCGTGTTCCCTGAGTATCGTAAAAGTCGATTTAATGGGGCGGAGCATGGTGACTGGGAATCCCTCTCTCTGAATTTTCCTCTCACAAAGAGTAAAGGTTTTGTTTGATTCACTCAAAAACACGTCAGATGCGTTTATGAAATCCATTTGTGTGTGTCTAGCTAACTAACAATATGGTATCCTAGGTTTACACCGTTTAAGAAATCGGACCAAAGGCTGTAATCCCCTACAAAGAAATTACGCCTCTCCTATTTCTAAAATGTAATTATCCATAAGATTATATTATAAATACACAAGATGTCCTTGATTTTCAATAATATAAATAGAGGCTAAAATTCCATTATAAAGAATTTGAAAAAGCTATTTGATAAGTGCCAACTAACCTCTTCTCGAATTGCAGTGCCTCGTCTGAATCACCTCAACAACTTGTTCCTGAATGGTCCCGTATAGGGAGGCACAAAAGTGACTCTGAATATGTTATTCACTATAGCAACAAGTTAATTGCATTTCATGGGCCAATGGCTGTGCGCCATCAATAATTAATGCAAGAATGACTTCTGAAGATAATTAGCTAAACAAAAAGGATCTGAGAATATTATATAAAATTATCAGTGAATTCAGTTACCGTGTATATTATGTGGTTTCTTATATTTTTTTCATTACGATGATATTATGAAAGAAACCTTGAGTGTTAATAATAGATTTTTTAGCATTGTACTTAGGAAAAAGTAAAATACCTTTCGGTAGCTCTACAAGAGAAGGTTCAGAAGCAACTAACTAAAAAAAACTCTTACTGAATATGTAGCAAAATTACGATATAGAGCGAAGGGTATTAATGAGGATGGAGGCTGAAATATGTAGACAATTTCAAGAATTCCTTTTACTACATTCTACAGGTTAATACCATGTTTTTAGACGGTATTATCATCATCACACTCGCTTAAGATTACCCTGAAAACAGCTCACTCATTAAAGGATATGCTCTAAGCAAATATGGTCGCAAGTTCAACTCCTAAATTGGCTGAAGGAATGTAGGGACCGTATAAGACATGTTGATGGCATGAAAATCACCCTTTCACATCTTCGTAAAATTTAATATATTCTGTGCGTAATATTGCAGTCACCGTGGCTCAAACGGTAGCGTCCTCGGCTCTGAGTAGTCAGGTCGAGGGTTCGCGCCCCGTCACGGTCTGAGGTTAGCAAGGGCATGCACTCAGGGTAACGATTACAGCTGCCAAAACAAGTCCTTCGCAAGAAGGCAACCGTCCTAGCCCTTGGTAGAAAAGGGAGTCAGTGACGTAAAACCGGAACAGAACATTCTGTTCATAATAATATCATTGGAATTTTCATATAATCTGAAAATGGTAACCACCGATAATTATTTTCAATATAAATCTTGAAGATGGGGAGAGGAGAGTGGAGTCACTGACATGGTAAACTTTATCAGCTCAAGACAGTCACTGAGTAAACCACTTAATGTGTGGGTCTAAATATTGAACAGTATCTTTCGATGAGAGCAACATTTTCCTTTCCCCAGATCTCATGCAAAAAAAATTAAATAAAAACAATGATAACTACGAGGCTTAATAACGTAGATGTCTGGGTATTTGGCGTTACGGACAACTGTCTACCATGATTTCATTCTTTCTGAGAGAGAAGGCTGGAAAAAAAAATAAGAAGAAAAAATTGAAAGAAAATGTCCTCAGGAGACTCAAAATTGGTGACTTCCAAAGCCAATTGGTAACTTCCACAGGAGAAAGGCCCGATTTTTTTAACAGTGTAAACCTAGGATACCATATTGTTACTTAGCTAGACACATACAAATGGATTTCATAAACGCATCTGACGCGGTTCTGTGTATGGCTAGGATCCCACATGGGATCCTAGCCATACATGGAACCGCGTCAGATGCGTTGATGAAATCCATTTGTATGTGTCTTAACTAACTAACAATATGGTATCCTAGGTTTACACTGTTTAAGAAATCGGGTCAAACTTATAAAGTCAAGAAAGAGAAAATGAAGAGAAAAAATATTTAAGATCTTTCATGGAGGTCAGGTCATTGATCTTTTTTTTCTTGATATTCTATGAGTAAACACGAGCATATAAGAATATGAATTTATCTGGAAAGTTGATAATGAACATTTTTATATGGTATGTATGTATGTATATACGTATGTATGTACGTATGTATGTATGTACGTATGTATGTATGTATGTGTGTTTTCCCTTACCCACAAGTGGCCCTGACGACGAGAAGCTCTGCTCGCCAATTTAGGGAGATCAATTCTGGAAATCCTGTTTAGGAAACAGAGATGAGACGCCATATTTAATTATCTACTGAAGGGTGTGGTGCCGAATTTTAGTTACGTAATAATTATGAAAAGTAATTCTTTTTCTATTAAATTTTTGTTATAATTTTATTATTATTATTATTATTATTATTATTATTATTTTTATTATTATCATTACTATTATTATTATTATTTGTTTATATTTTGTTACAGGTTTGGCCGTATAGCCGTGTTCAGAAGATTTAACGAGGCTTCCAAAAGAATTTTAAGTATTGAGCATCCTGCTAGTTCAGAGTTGGGTCATAGTTCTCAGCACTATTTTTGTTCTATGGAGTTTTTAGTTACGCATAAACATTACTCATTACTGTATCTCTCCTCCTCTTTCTTGTATTCGAAAGATTGTTTTGAAATAAAAATAAATATTTTATTTCATACATTCGCCTTATGCAGTAGTTTGCAAAGTAAAAAAAAAAAAATAAAATATATATATATATATATATATATATATATATATATATATATATATATATATATATATATATATATATATATATATATATAGGTAATAAACATGAACTGTTCTATATGAAATTAATAATTCAGAGCTTTTAGTCCACGGTTCTGGTTTCGGGTCGCCAGGGAATACTGCTATGGGATTTATTATTAATATAAATTACTGTCGTATTTCTAATGAGGATATATTTTCATTCGAACACTAATATCTCAGAAAGTGCGAGTACTTTATGGTCTACATCAACATAATCTACTCACAGAATATCACCATTAAGGTCTTCTCCTTTCTAAATCAGGAGTTATTTGATTACAGGGGACGAAGAAATAAAACAAAATATGAAAAAAAAAAAAATAATAATTCACAATTCGGCACACGGTTAAGTTTTTTTTTTTTTCCCCTGTTATGGATCACTATTAATCCCCTTCATGGGGGTGGAGACATGTTGAAACTGGGGAATTAGAGGTGGATGCCCCTCCTAACGCCTAGCGGTTGGTACGATCGTGGGTCTGTTACCTCGCCGGTGGAGCATGCTAACCATTAGGCTACCGCGGTACCATGCACGAAGATAAAAGTTAGTTTATATAAGAGAACTCCAGGATGTTTATCTGTGTGCACCGACTATGACAGCAACAATAACTATTATTGTTATAACTTTTACTAATATTAATATTGCTTTCACTAAATCAATAGTAAATATTATTATTATTATTATTATTATTATTATTATTATTATTATTATTATTATTATTATTAGTAGTAGTAGTAGTAGTAGTAGTAGTAGTAGTATATATTTTCGTTAGATTAAGGCTATATCCACCCTGCTTGCTCATGAATTGGAAGGTACTGTTTCAATAATAATAATAATAATAATAATAATAATAATAATACAACTACTCTTACTACTACTACTTCTATACTACTACTACTACTACTACTGCCACTATTACTGCTACTACCGCTACTTCTACTACTACTACTACTCATTATGATAATAATAATAATAATAATTACACTTCTTAAAGCAACAGCATCACTGGTATCAGTAAAATTCATAAAAGTTCTTCTATGAAGATAAAATTTGACGTGTTCAAGTGTTGCGTTTTATTCCATATTTTCATTTTCATTTGGTTACAGTTAGCTTTGCAAAGTTAATATTTCTATTTTATATTTGAGAGCTTCGGGACGGATATCTATGCCCTTCCTTGTAAGGAATCGAAATTGCGAACTCTAGTTTAGAGCAACACAGCTTAGTCCACTAGACCTGAGAGGTTGAATAACGGAAGGAATTGGGGCAGCTCCTGATAACACACATGCAGGGGGGACGGCACTGGATTCGGTATTACGTCACGAACTCCCTTTTCTACCAAGGGCTAGGACGGTTGCCTTCCTACGAAGGACTTGTTTTGGTAGATGTAATCGTTACCCTGAGTGTATGCCTTTACTAACCTCAGTCCGTGACGGGGCGCGAACCCTCGACCTGCCGCCTCAGAGTCGCGGACGCTTCCGCTTGAGCCACGGTGACTACCCACCAGTGGCCATTGAACTCATTTAATTTTCCCCCTCAATACTCAAGGCTAGCTAGATGAAACAAATGTAATGCAATTACACATTTTTAAATGTCCTCACTTAATCTCCCTTTCTTGTCGGGAATCGAACCTGCGAACTCTAATTTAGAGCAAACACAGCTTATTCCACTAGACAACAGATGTTGTATAAGAGAGGGAACTGGGGCATTTAAAAATGTGTAATTGCATTACATTTGTTTCATCTAGCTAGTCTTGAGTGTTGAAAAGGAAAATTAAATGTTTATAGGCCACTGGTGGGTTGGGGAGAGGAATTAAATGAAGATTAAAGGTCGCAGTGGCGTCCTTCCATCTGGCTTTTGCAGATATATATATATGTGTATATATATATATATATATATATATATATATATATATATATATATATATATATATATATAGAGAGAGAGAGAGAGAGAGAGAGAGGAGACCCATCAATGAAACAATACATGAAAATTATTGCGATACTTTTCATATGTTGTTCCAATGATTGGAATCCTTACTATCTGAGTTGCGTTTCAACAGTGTGTGTGTGTGTGTGTGTGTGTGTGTGTGTGTGTGTGTGTGTGTGTGTGTGTGTGTGTGTGTGTGTGTGTGTGTGTGTGTGTGTGTGTGTGTGTGTGTGTATCTTACGGCGTATTTAGGACAGATACATATCAATTCTATCAAGGAAAGTTTCCGTGTTGGTACTTTGTTATAGGAGATTAAACACTTTCCTGTAATTAGAGAAAATATAAGTGTATTTGCACCCTAGCAGGCACACAGTTTTTAATTCTCTCTCTCTCTCTCTCTCTCTCTCCAGGTCCTCTGGAATAAGTAAATATGAAAATATAGCTTCAGCAAGGAAAACCAAGAACTAGAAACTGGGGACTGGGCAATACGTGTATGGTGATCTTGTTCGTACATGGTAAAACTACAAAGAATTAAATATAATTACTAAAACTACTACTACTACTACTACTACTACTATTACTAATACTACTAAACTACTACTACTATCAATAATAATAATAATAATAATAATAATAATAATAATAATAATAATAATAATAATAATTATTATTATTATTATTATTATTATTATGAATAAAAATTTTGCAAAAATATAAAGCTCCAATCGTTATGAGAATAACACTGCCTCCCTCAACATGAGGACATATATACCTTGGTTTATCGTAGGCAGTAATCTCCGAAAAGACTAGGTATCTATTTATACCTGATTCTTTCGGTTTCCTACTTTTTATCTTACGACATGACGATGCCATACTGTAAATAAAAAAATAACAATAAGGGCAAAATGATCAATAATCGAGTTAAAACATATAAGCAAAAAATAAAAATCCGAATCCTGGCAAACAAACAGTTTTCCAGAGTCATTGGCCCCATTTATTAAACAGTGTAAACCTAGGATACCATATTGTTAGTTAGCTAGACACACACAAATGGATTTCATAAACGCATCTGACGCGGTTCTGTGTATGGCTAGGATCCCCATGGGGAGATCCTAGCCATACACAGAACCGCGTCTGATGCGTTTATGAAATCCATTTGTGTGTCTAGATTATTAAGAATATGGTATCCTAGGTTTACACTGTTTAAGAAATCTGACAAGGTTAAGTGTATGGCTAGGATCCCTTGCGGGATCCTAGCCATACACAGAACTGCGTCAGATGCGTTTATGAAATCCATTTGTGTGTGTCTAGCTAACTAAGAATATGGTATCCTCGATTTACACTGTGTAAGATATCGGGTCAATTTTACATATGCTTACATTATTTTAATTTCCATACTATCTAAATAATACGCTTTGAAATTACTGAAGTCTATCTGCCTAATTCTAAAATGCAAATATCCTTTAAGCTAAATTATAAACACACTAAATATCCATGATTGACAACAATATATACAGAGGATTGGATTCTGTTTTACGTCACGAACTCCCTTTTCTACTAAGGGCTAGGACAGTTGCCCTCTTGAGAATGACTTGTTTTGGCAGATGTAATCGTTACAGTGAGTGTATGCCCTTACTAACCTCAGTCCGTGACGGGGCGCGAACCCTCAACCTGGCGCCTCAGAGTCGCGGACGCTACCATTTTGCCACGGAGACTACAATAAAAACAGAGGATTAAGAGATATTTTAAAGTGATTTGATAAGTGCCAACTAACCTCTTCTCGAATTGCAGTGCCTCGTCTGAATCACCTCAACAACTCGTTCCTGAATGGTCCCGTATAGGGAGGCGCAAAAGGTGACTCTGAATACGTTATTCACTATAGAAACAAGTTAATCACATTTCATGGGCTAATGGCTGTGCGCCATCAATAATTAATGCCAGACTGACTTTTGAAGATAATTAGCTGAACAAAGAGGATCTCAATATATTATATAAAATTCTCAGTGAATTCAGTTACCGTGTATATTATGCATAATCTTACAATTAACCCCCCCCCCATTACAATGAGTATTATGAAAGCTATTTCCAGGGTTATAATAAATATCCTAGCATTTTTTTTTTTTTTTGGAATAAGTAAAATATCTTTTGGTCACCCTACAGGAGAGGACTCCAAAACAAATAACTGAAAAATAAGTGAGTGAAAATGTAGCAGAATTATGATATAAAGCAAAGTGTATTACTGAGGATGGGTGGGAAGTTTAGGTATGTGGACGATTTCAAGAACGGCCTTTATTACATTCTAAAGATTATTACCAAGATTTTAGACGGTATTATCATCATCACACTCGCTTAAGATTACCCTGAAAACAGTTTACTTATTATGGAATGTGCTTTGAACCAATGTGGTCGCAAGTTCAACTCTTACAGTGGCTCACAGAGCTTCTCTTAGCTGAAAAATGTACGGTATTGATATGTTGATTAGTGTGAAAACCACTCATTCACAACCATTTTGTAATATTTTGGCATATTATATTTTAAGTATGTCACCCTGTGGGAGAGGGGCTAGTATACTTCCTCAGTGTTCCCCTGCGTGTCCTAAGAGTCGACTAAATGGGGAAGAGTGAGGGGACTGGATCCTCGGTATTTTTTCTTCCCAAAGAGTCAAGAGGATTTTACCTTGACTCAGCCACTCCCCCTATAAGGGGCAAAATGGCTCATGTATATAAAAAGACATTTAAAGTATTATTTTTATAAAGTTTTGTGTAAACTGAATATGATTATACCTTTACGAAATTTTCAATTCTAATTCGTAAAAATAGAGAAAACACAGTGGAGTAGTCACCGTGGCTCAAGCGGTAGTGTCCGCGACTTTGAAGCGTCAGGTTGAGGGTTCGCGCCCCGTCACGGTCTGAGGTTACCAAGGGCATGCACTCAGGGTAACGATTACATCTGCCGAAACAAGTCCTTCGCAAGAAGGCAACCGTCCTAGCCCTTGGTAGAAAAGGGAGTCCGTGACGTAAAACCGGAAAAAAATAGAGACAGCATAGTGGAATCCCTTGAATGGTACACTTTATGTGCTCAAGAAAGTCACTGAATACACCATTAGATGTATGTGGTCTGTGGTTGAACAGTCTCTTTCGATAAGGGCAAGAATATCCTTTCCCCAGTTCTCATGTAAAGTAGGGTTTACACGGTCAAACGGTTCGTCGAACGCAGTTCGACAGACAAGTGTTTGAAGTGATATTCGAACGTGTGAACGGGGTATTTGGTTGTCGAACATGTTTGTCAAACGTTTCGTCGAACGCGGTTCGACAGACAAGTGTTTGAAGTGATGTTCGAACGTGTGAACGAGGTATATGGTTGTCGAACACGTTTGACAAACTAGTTCGACAATCAAATACTATTATTATTACTATTATTATTATTATTATTATTATTATTATTATTATTATTATTATTATTATTATTATTATTTGTTACAGGTTGCCCATACAACAGTATTCAAGTTTGTTAAGTATTGAGTATCCTGTTGGCTCAGCCTATGATCATAGTTTTCAGCATCATATACATTATAAGAGGGATTTTAACTATAATAAGACATCATTCTATCTCTCCCCTCCGTTCTTATATTATATATTTTCTTTTGAAATTGATATAAATATATTATTTTCACAAATGCGCCTATTACAATATTTTGCAAAGTAATAGCCAAACACACAACCGCTAAATAAAAAACTTATTAAACACGCGAATGTAAGTAAAAGAAATACATTAACTTCTCAAAATTAAATTAATTATTCAGAGCTCTCATTCTACGGTTTTGGTCTCAGGTTGCCAACAATTACTACTACAGCTTTTATCATTCATATTAATTACTGTCGTATTTCCAAATGAGAATATATTTTTCTTCGGACACTTAACCCCCAGAAAAATGTGAGTATCTTATGGTCTACAACAACATAATTTACCTACTGGTAAATTATGTTGGCATTTGACTATGATAACCATAGTAACTCTTGCTATTATAGGCTTTATGAATATATATACTGCTTTTACTAAATTAGTAGTAATTATTATTATCATTATTATTATTATTAGTAGTAGTAGTAGTAGTAGTAGTACTAATAGTAGTAGTCGTATCATTCCATTAGACCGAAGCTGTATCCACCTTGCTTGCTTTTGAAATAGAAGACATTCTTTCTGTGATGATGATAATAATAATAATAATAATAATAATAATAATAATAATAATAATAATAATAATAATAATCCAAAGTTTTACGTCACGGACTCCCTTTTCTACCAAGGGCTATGACGGTTGCCTTCATGCGAAGGACTTGTTTTGGCAGATGTAATCGTTATCCTGAGTGCATGCCCTTGCTAACCTTAGACCGTGGCGGGGCGCGAACCCTCGACCTGCCGCCTCAGAGTCGCGGACGCTACCGCCAGAGCCACAGTGACTACAATAATAATAATAATAATAATAATAATAATAATAATAATAATAATAATAATAATAATAATAATAATAATAAAAGAAATTACAAACTGATAATAAATAGCATTAGTAGTATTAGCAAAAACCATATTAAACGTCCTTATTTGAAGATAGAATTGACTGAAGTGATATAATTATAATATTCCACATTTTAATTTTATTTGGTTTTTGATGGTTTTGTCGAAGACGATTCGATCATATACGTAAAAGCCGCCAAACGGGCGTTTCTATTCTCAATTACCACCTGATTTTATGCCGATACTATTCCACCACTAGCCCTAAACATTTAGAGGTGAGCTCACAGTGTTTGTTTAGCAAGGGAGTCCATTACCTTCACCTACTTACCCGTATATGACTGGAGAAAAGATGTACGAACTGCTGTGGGGAATTGAACTCTTTTCCTTTTAGGAAGAAGCTAGAACAGTGATTCCTAACCTTTACACCATGGAGAAACCCTTGTAATAATTTTTCACATTCCAAGGAACCCCTATATATAGTATACTATACAATATATATTATATATTTTGACGTGTTGCTGAGTAGGAATTATGAATTAAGTTCACTGTCATTTTGTAATAGCACATAATTACTTTTCTAGCGGAACCCCTGGTGATGGTCGGCGGATCCCCGGTTGGGAATCATTCCACTAGCGCTTGGCCAACTAAGCTACCGCTGGATCGTTATGATTTTCGTCGTTACTTTGATCATCAGGTCGTCCTGTGACTCATTCATTATTATTAACCTTGGATCTAAATAAAATAAGCCTAAATATAGCATATAAAGATGGATATCAATATATCTTCATAACTTACTTAGATACTCCTATATGACCTTTTTGGTAAAAGAGCGTCCACGACTCTGAGGCGTCAGGTCGAGGGTTCGCGCCCCGTCACGGTCTGAGGTTAGCAAGGGCATGCACTCAGGATAACGATTACATCTGCCAAAACAAGTCCTTCGCAAGAAGGCAACCGTCCTAGCCCTTGGTAGAATAGGGAGTCCGTGACGTAAAACCGGAACTTGTTATAATTCTGTAGTTACAAAAAGGTGAAATATCTCCTGAATGTCTTTCAGAACGTAAGAATTTCATTATGAAAATTCAGAAGCGTCTAAGTTCTCCAGACTTCCCGTGGATATATTTCATAATGTTCGTTCCGGTTTTACGTCACGGACTCCCTTTTCTACCAAGGGCTAGGACGGTTGCCTTCTTGCGAAGGACTTGTTTTGGCAGATGTAATCCTTACTCTGAGTGCATGCCCTTGCTAACCTCAGACCGTGACGGGGCGCGAACCCTCGACCTGACGCCTCAAAGTCGCGGACGCTACCACTTGAGCTACGGTGACTACCTATATTTCATAATGCATTGAGGTATCAAGACCAGATTTATGTCCTTTTCAGTTCCTAATTTTTAATCCAGTGCTTTCGGAAGCTCAGTAGAATAATTTATCAATTTCGAAAAAATCTTCCCTGGTAGTGCAATCTATCATGCTTTTCCAAAGGATACTTGGTGCTACTCTGTCTTTGGCTCTACGCGCACTCAACACCATCCCTAATTTCCATAAGAGATTCATAAGATAATATATCTAGTATATCCTTCTGGATTTAACATATTCCAGCACAATCCACGGATGGTTGAGATTAGGACAGAGGAAGGACATGTATTTGTGGAGAAGAAAAAAAAGCATTATTGAAATAAATTGCTATGGTTTACCAGTTTCCATACATTAAATGAAGACTTTTGAAATCAAATATATTTTTTCAAATAAAATAAATGGAGAGAATCACTGTTTAAACACCGACAAATTTAACATAAGCATTTTTTCCCTTATCATACGTCTGAGTAGCTAGTTCTCTATCTGTAAGTCGGATGACCATTTGGTCAGCCAAGCGTTGCTTGAGCAAAGAGGTTTTCTTCCAGTGCCTTGCTAGGACTATCCTGGAAACCCTCACCATTTATCCGGGCTTGGGACCGGCCCTAAGCTAAGCTGGCCTGCTTAACCCAGTGGCTGGGTTTTAACATAAGCAATTAAGAAACAAATTAACATTTACATCGTTATATAACATTGGATACCTTTGCAATAAAAAAATAAGCACATGGGATATTCAGAAGCCTTCAAAGAACAAAATACTCTCAAGAAACAGAAAATATAAAAAGGAGAAAAATTGGGCCAAAAATGAGAATGCACTTCACACCACTTAAGAATAATTTCCCCATTTTCTCAAAATACTACGAAATCCTAAAATATATTCGTGTTTTCTTATCTCGCGGAAAAAAAATTAATAGTGTCCTTTTGATAAGCCATCTGCAAGAGCCTTCAATTGATGGCTTTTACCAAGTATCTCGCAAGAGGAAATGATCAGATAAATAACTATTCGCAATTTCTTCAAAAACTAAATAGAGTGAAATAATATAATTCTACAACATTTGCTTGAACATATGTCTAAGTGTTATGATTTTATACGCAGATCTAAAAGAAGTTAACTTTAATTGTAAGAAATGTTTTTAACATCAAAGACAGTTACTATTTCAATACAAATAGCGATGTTGTTCCGGTTTTACGTCACGGACTCTCTTTTTTTTACCAAGGGCTAGGACAGTTGCCTTCTTGCGAAGGACTTTTGGTAGATGTAATCGTTACCCTGAGTGCATGCCCTTGCTAACCTCAGACCGTGACGTGGCGCCAACCCTCGACCTGACGCCTCAGAGTCACGGACGCTACCGCTTGAGCCACGGAGATTACATTTCAATACAAATATTGATAAATATGCTAAATATCCTTTAATAGTTAAAGAGTTCAGCATCGGTGGGTAGGGGTAACACATCGCGATAGACCCCATCGCTGGGAATTAGGAGTATCCAGTATCAATTCCCCAGCTCCTATTTGTCTGTGTCAACCCCATAATGGGGACGAATGGTTACACATAAAGCGAGGATTATAAGGATTATTTACTTTGAGGCCAGCATCCAACTTTCACACCTTCATAGATCATCTGATAATCTTTTAGGGATGTAAGACGGGATCTTTTGATCTTATCGAATTGTATGCTCGTCACGATGCTGTATCTCCAATGACCGATTACGTCCAATGATTGGCGTGGACTAGAGCATATAAATAAAAGATATTTTCTTTTGAGACAATGTCATCCCATGAATTATCTCTAAGCTTTCCTTTGAGAGTTACTATTACAGTTAAAAGACCACGGATAATGTGAATTATGTGACATCGTTGGATAATCAAATTTCTTTTATATTATGATTCTTTTGAATTATCTCTATTTCGAAGAACTTTCATATGTTAGAAAATTACGAAGTACTGGATATGTTAAAAATATATATATATTTCTAGTAAAACCTTATTTTTCGTGACATAAAACTGTGGAGCTTACTTGTTTGTTTTGGTTTTACGTCACGGACTTCCTTTTCTACCAAGGGCTAGGACAGTTGCTTTCTTGAGAAGGACTTGTTTTGGCAGATGTAATCCTTACCCTGAGTGCATGCCCTTGCTAACCTCAGACCGTGACGGGGCGCGAACCCTCGACCTGACGCCTCAGAGTCGCGGACGCTACCGCTTGAGCCACGGTGACTACTAAAACTGTGGAACTAACTTGCAGTAGTGTAATCGAGGAGAAAAACATGGTGAGAAAGACGCGTCTGAGATGGTTTCGGAATGTGTTGAGAAGGGACGAGGGGTATGTTAGGAGAAGGACGCTGATGATGGAACTGACCAGCAGAAGAGGGGGGATGTAGGCCAAAGAGGAGGTTTATGAATGTGATGAGGGAGGACATGAGGGTGTGTGGCGCTTTTCGTGAATTATTTGAATAAAAAGTGTCCATGCTGGATTTGTGAGAAAAACAATAAAGTAAATTTTTCAAGAAAATGAGCACGTAAACGTTTCATTGGCACGTGCAATGTCAATACTTGCTGGCTCCAACGTTAAAACCTGCTGGCTAGTACAGTGGTAACGCGCTGGCTTCGCATTCACGAGGTGGAAAGATCGGTTCCCGTCCAAGACCGAGAGTTTAAGCTTTTACTGGAAGGTACTGCTGTGGTTGGTCACCACGGTGGGAGGTTGGGGCTTGCCCTGGCTGACGAATACCCATTGTATTGTAATGGAAATAAAGGTTTATTATTATTATATTATTATTATTATTATTATTATTATTATTATTATTATTATTATTATAATTATTATTAAAGGAGGGGGATATCAGGTCACTCAAAACTTCCCTTAGGCGTAAACCACCATAAATTTTACTCTCAATAATTTTTGAAAGTCGTAAATTGAATCCAGGTTTTGATATTGTTCGTATTTAAGTAGGATTAGACAATAACTTTGACCAATATGAATTACATTGCAAAAAACAATATAAATTTTACAATATAGGAGTAAACCTAAATCAATATAAGCCAAAATACACATGAATAATATGAATAGTACACATGGCCATATCACTAAATGAGAAAGTGGGTGTATACTTACTTATACATAAGCATGGGTAAAACAAGAAATATCAGACAACACAAAAAGCTATTATGAATAAAAATGGTGCAATAGGATATATAAATTTTCCCCTCTAGTTTAAAAAAGGGGAAGCTGATTTACAGCAGTCAAGGGAAGATATATGACGCTCAAATATCAACGTGAAAGAAAAAAAAAATCACGAAATATTTCACAGATCATACATCACAATCTCATAAAATTGAACCTTGGCTGCCGATGGTGATGGTGTTGGAGATAATGATTCTGAAAGTGGAGATGCAAATGGTAGAGGTGATAACGAAAAAGGGCTTAAGATAAATCTTCAAGGAATATCCTAGAAAGAAGAAGAAGAAGAAGAAGAAGAAGAAGAAGAAGAAGAAGAAGAAGAAGAAAACTAAGAAGAAGAAGAAGAAGAAGAAGAAGAAGAAGAAGAAGAAGAAGAAGAAGAAGAAGAAGATGAAAATGAAGAAGAAGAAGAAGAAGAAGAAGAAGAAGAAGAAGAAGAAGAAGAAGAAGAAGAAGAAGAAGAAGAAGAAGAAGAAGAGTAACAACAAGAAGAAAAGAATATTGGAACCACAAAAACCAAAATACACAAACACATGTATATGTATATGTGTGTGTGTGGTGTGTGTGTGTGTGTGTGTGTAAATGAAACGCGATTAGTATGCCCAGAATTTGAAAAACTAATAAAAATAAATGCAGTGAAACAACTACCACGTGAAGTTATTTTATGAAAAATAGATATCACAAATTCAGAAGGTCTGCTGTCTTAAAAACCTAATAATATTCCACCTTTGAGAGGGCTGTGAGGCCTAAATTTAATATTCTTCCACATACAGTATCTCTATTTCTTTCTAAGAGAACTTTCGTCTTGCAAGAATATTAGGTTTGAATATAAATCTAGTTTCTTTTGTGGAAAAGCAGAAGGATTCATGGAAAAGAAATACATACAAGATGTTCCTTTTTATGGTTGGATTTATATTTTATTTTCCATTTTCAAAATAGTATACTATTACGATCGCATTCAGAATTTCTTAAGAGATGACGTTGTCTGGACTAGAGCTAAACTGCACACTGACAAGGTAAACGAACTATAAGAACACCCCATTCCTTCAGCCAACCCAATTAAGCAATGTCTTTTTTAGCAGAAGACCTACAATTCTCCATCTCATTCCATCTCCCCAAACATCTTCAATTTGACTCTATTGCTTTCCAATAGCTCGATATGTTGGTATAAACACACTCTTAAAACCGGTCAAATCTTAGATTGGAATTCTTATAGACGCGGAAACGTCTGTGGCCCTTGGCTATGAAGAACTCGAGAGCCAAGGAGAAAGTCGTGTTGCTTGATACTGATACAGTAATGTACAGCTACACTGGCTACTACAGCTGTTTTTTCGTCAAGGTGGAAGACTATTACATACGCTGCAGTCTTGCTGCAACTACTAAACTAACCTAACTGGACTCTCACAATTCACTGCTTTACAGAGGAAGTTTTCATTATCCAGTGTGAACACCTGGATAAAATTGTTATACTGAACTTGCTTCCATATGCATAGTAGTATTTTTTTAAACTCACTATCAGCTGACATTTAGTCCATTTTTGTAATAGGGTGACTTTCTTCAGTTTTTAGTGGCTGTTGATACAGGTATATAAGAGTTGCAGACAGGGAGATTAATCCTATGCAGAATAGAATATTAAACAGCTATTTCGGATATTCGCTACACACTTCTTATTATATCCTTCACATCAGACAAGTCACAACACCCCCATCTGTTTCCTTTTACTTGTTTTCTTCATGCTCAAACTCGATAAGGGCAGATTTATTATTTATTTGTTTGGCCCGTCCAGGTTTCACAACTATAAAAAAATAAAAAGAGTTCTTAGAAGAGCCTTATACTGTCAGTGAGAAAGTGTTAGAGAAATTCATTTTATTTGTTGGCTGGTTACTGCTCAGTTTTTTTTTAAATCAAATAATCAACAAAATTATTCTTCTATAGCCGTTGACCTTTTACATTTAGTTCAATATTGATAGAACTCTATATTACACACATACACAAACACACAATTACTTACAAGATCTATGTGGATATATTCTTTTTAATCAGAATCTCACTGTTATATCTCTATTATTGAAGGAAAGGAAAATACTGTCAAGTATCCCAATATAAAAAAATGAATGGAACAGTTTAAAGCCAATGCAGTATGAATAAATAACATATAAATCGGTGATAAATTAGGGAAAGGATGAAAAAAACAACAACGTAAGAATCGAGTAACTAGGGGAGCAAAGCCGGCTCAACTCGGTGCCAGCCTCATGCCCGGATAAAGAGAAGGCTGGTGTCAGGAAGGGTATTCGTAAGTAAAGTGAGATCCCCATCTCATTTTCTTTTTGCTCTATGTCTTCTTAGTGCCCGGGCCCGATGACGGTATTTTTTTTTCTGCCCGTTCCGGTGTTACATTCATAAAAAGTTATATAGTATGATGGCCAAGTTTTACATCCAAAACTTGGAATGAATAAAACACACACACACACACACACACAATTGTAAGATAAATATCAAAGAAGATATTTAATTAAAGAGATTACGTGGAACCTGAAACAAAATCTGGTCCTGATTCTTAACTTCCAAGACCAATATTTCACGTATTGATTCCTGAGAGAGAGAGAGAGAGAGAGAGAGAGAGAGAGAGAGAGAGAGAGAGAGAGAGAGAGAGAGAGAGAGAGAGAGAGAGAGAGAGAGAGAGAGAGAGAGAGAGAGAGAGAGAGAGAGAGAGAGAGAGAGAGAGAGAGAGAGAGAGAGAGAGCAGTATCCTCCTGCTATCCTTATTTAGAAAATTAAAGAAAATCAGCACAAGAAAAAAAAAAAGAAACCAACAAAAATTCTTCGCAGTCATAACTAGACAAAGGAACTTCCGTCCCTGAAAATTAAAATAAAATTGCTTCGGTCAGCAAAATCCCACCATTACCTAAAGTTCCGGAAGATAAAAAGTCTTCTGGAAAAATATAAGAGGCTGCCTTCATCGTTAGTCTCTCTCTCTCTCTCTCTCTCTCTCTCTCTCTCTCGTCTCTCTCTCTCTCTCTCTCTCTCTCTCTCTCTCTCTCTCTCCAAATCAAGTTATCGTTGGTTTACTCCAAATTTTTATGTCTCCTTTAGCTCGTCCTCTCCAGCCTTCTGATTGGTTTTTGTATTGTTGTAAAATCTAGTTTTGTCATGGCTAGACGTCTGTCGTTGGGAATGTGCCATATCTTGATTGTTCTTATCAAATCGCTTCTGAGTGTTCCCATTTCTAAGTGCGTGCTTATATATATATATATATATATATATATATATATATATATATATATATATATATATATATATATATATATATCATATATATATATATATATATATATGCACACACACAAACATATCTAATGGCAAAGAATAAGTATTAAAGTTGGAAAAGGACAAGGGAAACATACCTGAGACAGGTTAATAGTCATGCGAAGATTTGAACATGGAGTCACAGTCGGTAGTTACTCCACCCCGTCTCAGAGCAGAGATGAGAGAGAATGGACTGCTATAAAAAGAACATCCATCGCCTTTTCAGTCACACCGGTATACACGACGTTGATAAATTACTCGTAGATGCTCATAAATGTGCGAGGGCTGACGATATATCCCTACATGTACTTATGAAATGTGCGGCACCATTCCCTGTGGACACTGCTAGGAAGATGGTGAGAGAGGCACATAAGCTCAGTTATGAGGAAAAGGATGAAAGAGTCTGACTTACCCACCGCTCAAAGCTAGAATAAACAAGGGTATAAGATCACGATTTTTAATTTCCTTTATGATTATGACAGATTGGATAGCAAACGATATTTTAATATGGGGTGGCTCTAGATGTAAATGTCACAGTTTGAAGCTTCGTGAGAAAACTTCTGTGTGGATAAGGTGCTTTATAGTATAGGGATAGTTGTTAACAGGAATTCGCTAAGTGAGGATGCAATAAATGCTAAATGCTATCATAACTTTAAGGAAAGATATGATAAAGTGTTAGTAAATAAAATAAAACACCAATGAGATATTTTTTTTTCTTAAAGAGTGCTTTTGATTTGTCAAAGAACGATACTGTTTCTTCATTGACCGCATACATCAAATGATATGCATAGATTAAAACATACATAATGCAGTATACT
>JAXCGZ010020109.1:0-20000 GCA_037179515.1 Halocaridina rubra
TTTTAGGAGCTACTTAGTGGCAAGGAATTAATAAGTTATGAGGTATGAATGGTCAACCTTTCACCCCCCCCCCCTTTCCCTTCTAGTTGGTTCTAACAAAAAGCAGGTAATAAAAGTGAAGGATTTTTTTCTCCATAAGTGTAAAATAAGAATGACTATTATCAGGGTATATTCTCTAATGCAAACATATTAGCAAATAAACGTAAGGGATATTACGGCAGATTGTGGTAGCCCTTCATCCCCAAGAGGCTAAAAGGAGTGACTGAGGTAAATTAGCTTCGTGCTTTGACTCAGCCACCCCTCTTTACAATGCAGATTAAGGTCATTACATATTCATGTAATACACCTATAATATTACTTTTTTCTTACCTATTTGGGGACATCTCTGGATAAGCAGTTCAACATCATCTAATACGAAGACACCTTCCTGATCTTTCTCTCTTTGCTCTGCTTCCCACACCACATTAAATTTTGTGTTTCCGCTTGGAATGGGGATATTTGCTAACTGCCACATAAAGCCATGCCGTACTGAGTTATAATGAAGATAAAAAGTCACTTTCAAATACTTTAGTCGTGAGGTATATAAAATTTTTTTCAAAGACTTTTGTGCTGAGAAAGATAAAAAGTTACTTTCAAATACTCTGGCCATGTGAAGGACAAAAATTTACTTTCAAATACCCTTTTCATGTGAAAGATAAAAAAACTACTTTCAAATTGTTTTGTCATGAGGACGATAAAAATTACTTTCAAATACTGTACATTAATCATGAAGGAGATAAAATCTTACTTTCAAATTCTTTAAATTCTGAAGGAGATAAAATGTTATTTTCAAAGACATTAGTCACGAGGGTGATAGTAAATTTCTTTCGAACACTTTTGTTATGAGAAAGATAAAAAGTTACTTTCAAATACTTTAGTAGTGCGGGAGATAAAACATTATTTTGGACTACTCTATCATGAAAATGATATTATGATAGTAAACTACTTTCAAATACTTAAATCATGAAGGAGATAAAAAGTTAATATCAAATTTTTACTTGTGATTGAGATTAGTTATTTTCAAAAACAAGTCATTAAGGTAATTGATAAATTACTTATCAAAAGTGACTTTCAAATACTTGTCGTGATGGAGATATGGTTATTTTAAAAAAAATTAGTCATGAAAGTAATGGTAAATTACTTTCCAATACACTGGTCAAGAGAGATATACACTTCCAAGCATGAGTGGAATGACGAGAGAGTTTAATCAGATTATAAATAGTTCCTTTCATCATTTCGAAATTATACACAACTAGTTTTTATGTCCTGCACATGCCAAAAAAATAAAATTTTTAACAAGAAGTAACACTGTGTGCGATGAAAAATATATTTCATCCTCTTCAAAGTTTGGTTGGAATTATGAAATAATTTAATAAAAATATAAATTATTAACCAAACATATTAAATCGGACCATAATTAGATTTTGTGTTCTGTACATGTGAGAAGGAAAATATATAAAATTTTTACTAACTGTTATCTCTCCATACAGCACGAGGAAAGATATCTATGCCATGCCTAACAAATACTGAGAGAGTATCTTTTGTAGATGTTCCGCTATGCATATACCAGAATTTAAGGCACTGCGACTCGTGGCGTTCTTTTTCAAACTCTGGTGTGACAATTCGGCCAACAATGCCATTGCGTCCATTTTCTAAAGGTGCAGCTAAGTAGTGACCTAAAAGAATTAAAATATAATATTCGTAGCTCACAGCTATAAGACAGGGATATGTTTCTCTGATCCCCTGAAGGGGGGGGGAAATACCTCTTACTTGCTCCCCTGCGTTTATATGGGGAGGAGTGAAAGGTTAGGAAACACTTCCTTCGTGTTTTCCTCCCTTAAAGAGTCAAGTATCTTGATTTGACTTGGCCATCCCCTTGATAAAGGGGATCATGGCTTTTGTATATAGGCATACAGGTAATTTTATTAGTTATTTTAGGCAAAATCGGTTCTTCTTCTTCAGCAGTTTGGTTAGTTAGAGCATTGAAACTGTCAAATCCACAATTTATAAATAACATACGGAGTTTGCATATGGGGCTCGCGGCAGCACAATGGTTAAAGCACGTGACTGGGGAAGTGACAGACCCACGATCGATGCCATCATGGTGAGTTAGTTAGGAGGGGCATCCACTCTTAATTCACAAGCTTCAATTCGTCTGTGTTCACTCCAATATGGGGACAAATAGTGATACATAAAATGAAGTTTATCATTTAACATTATCTATACTATTTGAATAATGAATCTGATCTAGTTACCATAACCGGTATTATATGTGTGATCTCTATTAGGATGAGGAAAGCTAAAGTTTCCTTCTTTGGGGTACATGAATATCCACGTTCCATTCTCATTTTCTATGGTGAACTCACACAAGGATTCCTCAAAGTCGCACATCCCTTTAAAAAAAGACAAAAAAGTATAAACCTGTACATTCTCTGGTATAACGTTTAGGATTTAGAAAAAAATAATATTGAGTACAACTTCTGATTATGAGAACTACAGCACTTTCAAAGAAATCAGTGAATATTCATTAATAAGCTAATTTTGTTTCAGATTTATTCAATTATTATTACGAATATTCTGATGAGCAAGCAACAAACCAAGCAAGATAGAAAAAATTAAATTTACGTATTATGGTACATACAACTCAGTACTGCAAATTGGCATGAATATATTATAAGACAGACTAATTTATTAACAATGAGTAACTTACATTTTTCACCAGGAGTATCTGTTGGCTTGATGATACTACAAGAGGCCTGGTGGATTTTTATCTCATCTAATGCAATAATGCCATTTTGATTACTTCCAACTTCACCCTCAATAACGATCTGGAAAATTCAGATGCTTGGTGATGGTGTCACATACTAATAAATAAACACTAAAATGAACTTTTAGCGACCACATTTACACAAAATAGGACAATGGGCATTGCTGTTTGGCGCTGACAGTTTGGCACAGCCGTTTTGGAACCATCCATTTTGTAAAGACAGTTAACTATCCTTCACTTTTCCTCTGACTTTTCTTCTTAACCTTCATATGCTACTCGTAATCAGTCTCGTATCACTCTTTCTTCTACTCTGAACTCCGATTTGCAAAAAATTGGGGGTTCGGTTTCATTTTCGTCATTACTTTTCCTCTTTACAGTTACTCAAAATCTATAAAGGTCTTATCCGTCCCTGCTTAGAATACTGGTCAGACATCCGGGGTGCTTCTTCTTATGCTTATCTCCTTGATAGGGCTAAATGGCAGTCAGACTTATTTATGATCCTTCTCTTACTTCTAATCTGGATTCTCTCTCTCTTCGCCGTAAGCTATCAACCCTTTCTTTTTTCTATCGTTACTACTTCCATCGTTGCCCTGATGAGTTGGCGAGGTGCATCCTTCCCCCACTGCCGAGGCCACGTAACACTCGCCAAGTGGCCTCATCTCACAGTTTTTGTAGCTTGCGGATTGGTCGGTGCAGCGTTCCTCCTTCTGTCTTTCCAAATTCTTATGACCTATCTTCCTTCTAAAAGCGGATCTATCGTCATCTCAGGGCCTAATCCACCATATCTCTTGGTCCTCAATACTTTTGACTATTTTTTCAGCTATACTTTTCCTTTGTGTATCATTACCTCATCTCTGCCTTGTTCATAACCTTTTTCTTTTCTTTCGTCTTCATGTTTTCTCGTGCCCAGGCCTCTATTGATGAGGGCAGTTTCTTTGCCTGTCCTGGTGTCGGACTCATAAAAAAAAACTTAGGTTAGGTTTGAAAAAGGATTCAAAATATAAAAATCTTCTTAGCACACAGGTATATACAAGTATATTATCATCTTTCGATAAGTCAGTGGACTGAGGAGCGCCTGGCTACCTTCCACATTATCGCTTACAAGTATATTTATCAATTCATCTTCAATTCTTGTGACCATCATCCTAGTATAAGCTATATATAGCGTCTCATTTTAAAATAAAAATCCACAGAGGTACATCATATACATCTTACCTCAACGGGTTCTTCAAAGTTAATGTTGGCATGAGCTGTTAACCACTGATCGCCTTGAGGACGTCCCTGGGTCCAGAGTGCTTCACCAAGGTAATCACCCTGATATCTAAAGAAAAAATAAAAATAAAAATCTGGAGACATACTGGAGAACAAAACAACAAATTCTCATCTATGGTTGTTACAACTGCATAGCAAAAGAGGAAAATGAACAAAAAAGACTGATGTAAATGAAACACAAAATGGAATACAGTAACATAGATTGAGGGGAATGAATAAAAGTGTAGAAAAATTAAGAGAAAACTATAGAATTTTCCACTGGACTTGAGAATCAATAAAAAGTATTAAGCAATAATATATGCTTGGCATAGTTTGTAAACATACGGGAAAACTACTGAGAAGGGACATCTGTGTTCACTTAGAATCTCGTCACTGTCTGTCATCGGGAATCCCTCTTTTGTGTTTTGTCCCTACAAAGACAGGTTTTTCGCTTAGACTCAGTCACCCCCCTCTGAGGGGTATTATGGCTTTTGTATATAGATATACGGTAGCTAGATAGCCATCGAGATAACATATTATCAGAGAAGCCAGGTCTATATTAACAAGCTCAATATAGTTTATAATGAGATAAGTTTCAGCTTACAAAAAATGAGAAGGCTAAGCAGATTGCATATTATTTTATATTTTCAGTGACGTTTGATCTAGTCATGCAAAAAAGACTCATTAAGAAGCTATAAGCCCTAGTAAGAATAGGTAGAAATGTCTTGGAGTGGATAAAAACATATTTAAATAGAAGACAACAAAGGATCAGGGTAAGATATGCAGCATCAAGCTGGAGAGAGGTTAGAGGTGGAATTCCACAAGAGTCAAATATAGGGTCATTTCTGTTCCTCATATGTGTAAACAATCTGCCAGAGACTGTCAAAGCATTTTCAAATAAGTTAGCAGACAACAACAAAAACTGCAAAAAAGTAACAGATAAAATTGCTGGTAAAGATGTTTATGAAAACCTTGATAATTAGCATGAGTGGTCAAAAACTCAACACTATATAAAGTAATGAGAACAGGCAAAAGTGAAAGAAGACTCATACTGAGGTATTCAATGATAGACGAAGAACCTGAAAGAAAAGAACTATGAAAGAGATCTATGGGTCAAGGTCCTGGGATATTTAGTCTAAAACTGCATATAAATGGTACAATAAAGCCAGCATATACATTCTTATCACACATTAGGAAGGCCTTCAGACATAAGGGGATAATATTGTTTGGAATTAATTACACGTCTTATGTGAGGCCTAAGTTTGAATATGCAGCACTATCCTGGCATTCGCAGTTCTAATAGCATATTAACAAATTGGAGAAAGTTCGGATACATACTACATATAGATAGTAATAGAAACAAAATCTCAGTAATGATGAAACGATGAATGAGTTAGATTTTCCACTACTTGAAATCGGAAAAATGAGGAAACAGTTTCGATATTTAACTTCCTCCACAGATTTGTCATGGTTGATATGAAGTAAAAAGTTCAAATACACGGCTCTTGAACTAGACGTTATACTATAAAACCTTTAGGGAAAGATTCTTTAGTGAATCCAAGAAAGTACTTATTTAGTGTAAGCCTATTTTATCATTGGAATTCGCTAAGAGGGAAACTGTAAACACAAAGTATATTCATAACTCTAAGGAGATATATGATAAATGATAGTGCATAAAAACCACACTGACAAGGAGACAAAGGTAACTTTTCCATACACACAATTAAGTACTAGTAAATATATGTAGGTAAACTTATATACTGCCATGTAAGTGTCAAGAACACAAGAACCATATCTGACTATAATTAATATATGCTGGTCATTAGCTTAATATTACTCTCTGTATAATATTTTGTACAATTAATAGATTGCATTATGCTTAAATACTTGCCTTGGTAGGATTGAGAGCGCACCAGCATTTGCCCCATCAATTATGTAATAAAATGTAAGGCACAAAGGAGAAAGTGGACTGGCTTCAAATCTTGTTGTTATTATGGATGCAGTGCCCTTTCCAGATATCGTGATGTAGTATGGATCTGCAATTGAGTTAAATATACTTATAATTACATACATAAAAAAAATTGATCGTAATACCCTTTTTATAAGGGTGGCAGAGTTAAAGCACACACTCCTCATCAGAAGACCCATTTACCCCTTCTCTCACATCTTACCACCATGGGGCTGAAGTGTCAACACAATCTCCCTTTCCTTGGCCAAACTGCATGGGTCACACAGCAAGCAGGGGACAGATAACTCCCTTAGACCCAAACAAACGTAGTGATTTTCCCTCAATGCTTCATCTTACAGCAATCCCTCCCCTTACTCCTACACCCTCCAATTTGTGATACCGAACTGAAGCAGGAAAAGTTCCTTGCAACCATCCCTATCAATTCCACTTTCTCTTTCCATCATTTAATAACCACGTTCATCCAATGCTCTTTCTATCCTATCCAAGCATCTCATTCTTTTATCTTCCAAGTAACCATACTCCACACACTTCTGCTTTCCACACTTACTTTGCAAGTAGTTTCTCATTCAAGTTTTGCAAAAGTCCAATCACTTCAGTGCTCTCTGGTCTAATTTGTGACAGCTTTCTTCCAGTGCTCTCTTCTTCACCTCCACATTTATCAGTCTGTCTATTTATGACACAACGACCATACTTCTTACACGCCTCATTTCTATTACATTCAGTCTATTCCTTTCATCTTCTCTCATATTCCAAGTCTCTGGACCTTACAATACCATAGGTTCAAACTCCTTTATACAATCCATTTTCCTCTGCGTTCATACCAGGATGCCTGGTACCATTCATACTTATCATCTCATCATAAACACTTACTTCAGTTACTCTGTGACTCATTTCTGCAGCCACAACTCTTGCTAAATGCTGTATGCAACCTATATATGTAACACTCTCCTCTCCTTCTAACAGACAAAAAAAAATAAAATTATATAATATAGCACAACTTAGTATTGCAATGCTGGCTTTATTCTACCATAATTTTAAAAAATTCAGCATCAAAGCCTGCTTGAGAAAATTTTATTTGTGCCTTGCTTACCCTGTGTTCCATCAATCTGCTCTAGAGTATCATTTCGAACCCAACTCGCTGTGAACCCTTCCACAGGTACCATTCCACAGAAATCGACGCTAAAGTCACAACTCCAAACTAAGGGTGTAGGTGTCGGAGTTGTAGTCAATAGGGCTGGCATTCTAGGACAACTTATCCTATGTTCAAACTGGAAATCATCTAGCGCTATGATGGAGGCTTGAGAATGCCTGATTCCAATAACGTGTAACTGCAAAGTATTAAAGAGAGATTCATTAGGAAATGCAATGATCAGTTAAATGGTCATGATATCTATGAATTATTTCAAGGTATATTACCATACGATAAAAGTATATTCAATTTTATCTTTCACCTCACCACAGAAATATTACCACGATACATTAGTAGCTGTCATTATTATAAATCTCAATCTGTCATTTCCATCTCGTACTTTTTGTACCTCGCCTATCTACATACAGCTGCCAGAGGGGGGCCAAAAATATTTTCTCCGTGTTCCCTTGTACTGTATGTCGAAAAAGCCGACTAAATGAGACGGAGTAAGAGGACTGGGAATCCGCTCCATTGCATATACCTCCTACAAAGAGTCAAGGTTTTTGCTTTGACACAGCCACCCCCATTATGTGGAGGTATTGTGGCTTTTGCATATAGACAGTGAATATTTGAACCTTACCTGGTAAGCAATATTTTGTCCTATGAAGTTTTTTGCCTCAATTCTGACCTGCCCTTGTACCCACGCACCATAAGTTGGTAGAGTTTCGTACCAATGATTTGACTCTGATCCACTTGCAACCACTGTATTAATACTGAGTTCTCCTGCATCACCCTTCATAAAAAAAAATAGTGAAAAAATGTTAAGTGAGGAAATCAAAGACTTATTGGTAGCCTCTGTTCAAATAGGGTAAGTGCAACAAGGGTCTTCATAAACTATGAATGTTCTGAACATACATAGAAACATACATACATACATACATACATACATACATACATACATACATACATACATACATACATACATACATACATACATACATACATACATACATACATACATATACAATAGCTGTAAATCCCTTTGTAAGAATGTGACCGAGTCAAAACACACACATTCACCAGACTATAATATACCTAAATCAATTCTCATAGCTCCTTGGCAACCCTTCATCCTCAAGGAGGAAAAAAGAGTGATCGAGGTATATTAACTTCGGGTAAATGTGTGCATTTTGACTCGACCACTGACCTTACAAGGGGATTACAGTCATTGAATATGTTATGTATGTTCAAACATTCATAAGTTGATGATAAACCTCAGTGCACCTACTTTGTTTCTGTGGAGAACATTACAGTCAAAATTCGGTGCTCTTCCAATATGTGATCCACCATGAGCATTCACATTCCACCCTAACCTAACCTAACATAACTTGATCATGGAATGGTATATCATTGATTGTTGGCAGAGCACATGGAATGGTAGATCACAGATTGTCGGCAGAGCACATAATGAAAGAGCACCCAAAATTCATTATTGTAAGCAAAACTAGAATACTGTACATTTATGCTGTAATGTGAATGATTAAATCACAAAGCTAATTAGTGCTGAGAATCACATTAATGCGGATCTTGTAAAGAAGAGTAATTCCAGGGCGTGCTAAGTTTATTCATTACAAGGCAAGTCACCTAACCCAATATAACCTAACCCAACCTAATCAAACCTAACAGTCTATGGGGTTATTTTACTTTATTATGGGGTTCTGAGGGTTACTCTTCTCTACAAAAGCCTACTAAAAATGGCCTCCAAGGCTTACCTCAATAAAATACCAGAATTTGAAACAGAAATCATTGTGTTGCTCAGGGACCAGCAACTGACTTTCCAAAATAGCAGGAATGCCAAATTCATCATTGGAAACATCAATATACAGGAATTTTCCTGAAAGATATATATAAAATTTCCTTATAATAAAGTAAATTTTGAGCATAAGCAACCAAAATAACCCAGCCTGCTAATGAAGGTCGTCCAATAAAATCCGAAAAGGTATAAGTGCAGTATATACAATACGTATTTTTATGTAGTAAAATAATCCTTAGACTTTCGGAGACTCCATCAACTGGGGGGCGGGTACGACTGATCAATTGCACTTCCCTACTTGATGGAGGCACTAGACTGATAAACTGTACCCCCTCCAAATTGATAGAGGCAGTAGTCTCTGAAAGTCAAGGGATTATTTTATTACACTAAAAATACATATTGCATATATTTATACCTTTCGGGGTTTCTTGAAACACTTTAAAGTATTTTTTTCCTAAAAACACCTAAAAAAATATATATAGAAAGCAAAGAACATATTTTTGTCTATTTTTTTCCAAACTGTAAAATAAATTAATATCACAATAACTTTCAGATCAACAATACTACCCTCTGTATCACCAGAATGATCTGCGGCCGGGGCATCATTTACTAGTCCATCACTGCCCTTAGCCTGAAGCCAAACAATATCTTGGGTTCCATTTACGCTGGGGTAAAGGTTCTGCCATCCACATGTGCCATACTGGAAGTTACAGGTACCTGTACAATAAAGAAGAGAGGTTAGGATAGGTTGTATAAATTAGACTAGGTTAGGTAATCCTTTATATTCGTATTTTATTCTCATTAAATTGCCTTTATCCTTAAATATAATTATTTAAGTCTGGTAATATCTTTTTAAAACCCACAAAGTTTTAATTTCTCCATTATTTCATCATAACACATACAACTCTAAAATATATAATTTATAATGTTGCCTGTTTTAGGGGGAGATATTAAAGAAAATATAGAATTAGTAGTATCTAATATAGAATTAGTACCCCTTAAGAAGGCCAAGAATACCTTCTCTGCTCTCCCCTGCGCGTTTTAAAGCCAACTACATGGGGCAGAGCAGGGGGACTGGAAATCCCTTCCTTTGTATCTTCCTCACACAAAGGTCGCATCTTTTGCTTTGACTCAGCCACCTTCTTTTAAAGAGTATTCTGGTTTTTGTATATAGATAGATAGATAGATAGATATTAAATCAGGCACCACTTAACTTACCAATTTTGGGGCATTCGCTCATGTGCAGTTCAATATCGTCCAGAATCATAACTCCCATACTGTTCCACCTTCGTTGCTTGGCTTCCCATATAACATTGAACTTGGAATTACCACTTGGAATAGGAATATTAGCCCACAGCCAACTATAACCATGGTTAGCTGTAGAGAGAGAAAGAATACTAAGCCAAAATTTTATTAACATATAATCTGTCAATTGACACTATAATTAGCTACAGGAGGATATAAAGTTCACAGGCGAAGAGGCTTTCTAATTTGCAATCATACATCTACCTTATAAAACAAATATGTACCTTTTTTCTATTCGTCCAAAGTACTATTGAAACGGTTTTATAGTGTCAATACTTCAATTCAAATATGATATATGATATGATATAATAAACATATATATGCACGATGAATCCATGATATTATTAATACACTATTATCCAAGAAAAGCATATTGAACATCAACGGAACCGAACAGTAGGAGACGCAAGTTCGTCTTACCTGATGTTCAAAATGCTTTGCATGGATAACAATGTCCGATACAATGAAATGAGACATATCATACCATTTTCTCTCCAAAGAGCCGCAGGATATACAACAGTCCCCTGCCTTAGAAAGACAGTTAAAGTGTCGAATAACATTTGGCCATTATGGATATACCAGAATGAAAGACACTGAGGTTCATGGCGTTCCATCTGAAATTCCGGGGTAACAACTCGGCCAACAATTCCATCCCTGTCGTTCGTCAGTGGAGCTGCTAAATAATGACCTAGAAAAGATAGAGAGATCATAAGTTACCCTATTTAGGACAGAGTATGTTTGGTTTATGGTGAATGTGTGAGCTTAAACTCGCCCACCACTTCCATAGGGGATTGCGGCCATGGTATATGTATATTAAATTGCGGTTTACAAATCGACTTTTTAAACCAGAAAAACTTATTCCAATTCTAGAAGTCGACTTATTTGGCAGTTATAAAAAATCTAACCATTACCACAGAGTGATCAACAAAAGGGACAGGCTCCTAACAATAAACATATACCATTTAATCTAACTCCGGCTGCAAGGTACCAATCATACCATGTAAACATTTGTATTTGGTTAATATATTTTTAGCGTATTAATAACGGTATATATAAAAATAATAAATCTGAGGGCTAATAACAGCATTCACTCATGATAATGGAAAATATATTATAAGCATGAAATTAGGGTACATCTTCAGTAAAGATAGTAATCAAACACGGATGTGTCGCTTTCTGAGTCAAGCGCTCTAACCACTGCGCTACTGCAGATCACTACTCTTCCTTTCACTAACTAAACAAAATTACGATTCCTTAAATATTTTCTTAAATCCTTTACTTTGATAAAAATTTTGATTTTGATGAAAATCTAAAATGTATCTGTTATTGATAACACAATAATGTACATGACTGTAATGACAATATATACTACAGCTGAAGGGTCTTGTGGACTTAACTAAGACTGTCCAGGAGAGTTCGAATTTAAGTCTTCCTTCAGTTATGGTTCTCTTTCTATGCCTACATCAACACCGAATATTCTTGGATATTCGTTACAAATGTCTTATTATCCCTTCACATCTGACAAGTCACAATACTCCCCATCTCTGTTTCTCTCAATGTTTTTTTCGTGCCCAGGCCCGATAACGGTATTTTTTTTTTACCCTGGTGTCACAATCATAATATATATATATATATATATATATATATATATATATATATATATATATATATATATATATATATATATATATATATATATATATATATATATATATTATTATTATGGAAAACCTACTCACATAAAATTCCTTTGTTCTACCAAGTTGTTCCCCCTGTGGGGAACAAGAATATCTCCTTTGTGTTTTCTTTGTCGTAAAAGTAAATTAAATGGGGGTGGAACGAGAGGAATGGGAATCCCCCTCCCTTGCATTTCCTCCAACAAAGAGTCAAGTGTTTGCTTTGACTCAGCTACCCCCCCCCCCTTATAGGGAGAACTATGGCATTTGTATATAGATATAGATTAATAAGCTGTAATTTGAAAAACAGCATTGCTTACCATATCCTGTATTGTATGTATGGTCCTGATTGGCATAAGGAAAGCTGACGTTATCTTGTTTGGGGTACATCCATACCCAAGTACCCACTTCATCCTCTATTTCAAAGTCACAGAGTGACTCTTCAAAATCACACATAACTGGAAAAAATAAAATCTCCTGAAGAAGCAGACTCAAACATTCAAATAACTATTGCTAAAAAGAAAAAACAAAAACTATTGCAAAAAACTAATAAAAGAGATAAATTTATTTATAAGCGTTATTGAAGTTAATATGTAGTCTTCACGACACGTACAGAATGATAAGAAGCTAAATTCACACATTGAATGTCATAAAGGAAACAATAAGTGTTTATATTTTTCACCCTTTACCGGGCCTCATCAGACGTTTTATTGGTGAAAAATGCTGTTTTGAACTTTCAGAAACAAGATGGTACCTTAGGATTATTATTGTGTATCTAATCTATGAATAAGTCATTCGTGAGTGAGTGTAAAGTCATTCGTGAGTGAGTGTAATGACTTACATTCATTTTCCGGCTTGTCAGTAGGGTAGTAGACATCGCAAGAGACGTAGCGGAAGTTCATCTCATCGATGGCAATGATTCCATCTGATTGCTTCAGTCTTTCTCCTTCAATAATCACCTAATGTAATTAATAAATACTGTATTACATTTACATGCCTAAGATTAAAAACAAATGAAAAGGATATAATATTTATAAAAGCATTCAGATTTATAACTTGTAATTTCTCCATAGAAACTGAAATGTAAACTGGACATTATAATCAGAAATGAGTTACAATCATTTCTTCAACAGGGGTATATACATTACAGTACATTAATGTATTTTTAACACTGCAAAATTACAACATAGGAAAGAATATGGGTCACAGCACTCATGAATTCATAATGAGAACATTTTGTCATTGTATATATATATATATATATATATATATATATATATATATATATATATATATATATATATATATATATATATTGCTCTATGATAACCTTATTTCCATTATACAATGGGTATTCGTCAGCCGGGGGAAGCCCCAACCATCCACTGTGGAGACCAGCCACAGCAGTAACCTCCCCGGTAAAAAGCTTAAACTTTCGGTCTTGGACGGGAACCGATCTCTCGACCTCGTGAATGCGAAGCCAGCGTGTTACCACTGTACTAGCCAGAGGCTAACAGAAATGTACACACAATGAAACAGTCTCCATTACTAGGATTACATTTAACTCACCGAAACATCTTCATCAAAAAGAATGTCAACATAAGCCGAGAGCCATTCATCACCTTGAGGTCGTCCCTGCGTCCACTCTGCCTCACCTGGTTCTCCACTGCCATATCTGCATTGGAGAATATCTGTCACATGCTAGTTTTGTCCAATTTTAGCTATTCATCATGAACTATTACTATCATTGTTCATCAGAGGAAAGATTATATATATATATATATATATATATATATATATATATATATATATATATATATATATATATATATATATATATATATATATATATATATATATATATATATATATATATATATATATATATATATATATATATATATATATATATATATATCACAAGTTATATATATATATATATATATATATATATATATATATATATATATATATATATATATATATATATATATATATATATATATATATGTATGTATGTATGTGTGTGTGTGTGTGTGTGTATGTGTGTGTGTGTGTGTGTGTGTGTGTGTGTGTGTGTGTGTGTGTGTGTGTGTGTGTGTGTGTGTGTGTGTGTGTGTGTGTGTGTGTGTGTGTGTGTGTGTGTGTGTGTGTGTGTGTGTGTGAAACGAGATAAACAAATAATAAAACAAACTGCAGTACTTATATTTTTCAGCCTGCATTTTAATTCGTACAGAGCTGATCTCTCTTCATCTTTACATTACATATACATATTTGTTGTGGGTGTGTGTACGTATATGAAATGCATGCACTGACCTAGGAATAACTGATAGGGCCCCTGGATTAGCACCATTTATGTAGTAATAAAATGAGAGACATCTTGGTGAGGTCTCTGAATGAGCTAATCTTGGAGTCTCCAAACTGGATGTTCCAATTCCCATTAAGGCAATGTACCAGTTATCTGTTTGTAATTAATACATTAATTAATAATTATACTGTATACATAAATAAGAGAACAGAAGAGGGTTATGATAATAAACAAAATTAAATCAACAAAAACTAAGCATTGCAATTTAAGAACTTAGCACTTTTTAGGGTAGAAGAGAATGAGAATTGTCACATTAATTCTAGTATGAATTTCCATTAGCAAAATATGTAAATGCTTTATATACTAAACTGACCACTGGCATCAGGGTTCTGGGTTAGGGTATTGTTTCGTTGCCATGAGGACCCGTCGTTGACTACTGGCGTCATACCACATAGATCACTTTGAAAACTGCACCCCCAGCTATCGAGGAGCCGACTATCAACAGAAAACACATCGATGGCATCTCTTGGACTTTCAGCTCCAACTACATCTGCGAATATCAGAAATATTGTATGATCATCAAAGACATTATCATTTGGTGAAAATGATACAGAAATATAAATATATATATATATATATATATATATATATATATATATATATATATATATATATATATATATATATATATATATATATATATATATATAAACAAAACAAAAATTATTTTAATATGAATGTCGTTCGTTCTCCTCTGGCTTCTAATTTGCTGTCAAAATAATCTAAAAAGTAAGAAAACACCTAAAGGACACGAATATTGTTCTGTGACCATATCATTAGCAATGCCCATGAAGGGAAATCACAGACGTCGCCTTACTGATGATTTTCTTTCGAACTTTTTGCTTCAAGGGAAAATTTGATATATAATGACATTTCTCCTGCACGCGTATTACGAAAAAGTACTTGAATATTCATTTTCCTTCTTTATTTTAATGCTTGAAAAGCCTTCTGAAGGCTTTAAAGTTAGTTGATAAATCGCTAAGATATGTTTTTAGGCCTATTAAGCCTCAACTTGAATATGTAGGTGTTTTCAGATCCCTTAAGCTTGCAGGACCTAAATCGCATTGAACACCATAATATTTTTTTTTTCAGTAACCCAATCACCCTTCG
Organism: Halocaridina rubra; assembly: GCA_037179515.1. Taxonomy (NCBI): domain Eukaryota; kingdom Metazoa; phylum Arthropoda; class Malacostraca; order Decapoda; family Atyidae; genus Halocaridina; species Halocaridina rubra. The sequence goes on from JAXCGZ010020109.1 coordinate 15,428, forward strand.
TTTAAAATAAACCCATTAACCCACTCAAGTTCTGCTTCGTAGCACTGAGATACTAATTATGACGTAAAAATAATATGCAGAGAATAAGGAGCATATAAACATATACCTCCATGTACATTGAAATGTGCCATCAAGGCTCTCTCCTACAATTTATTACAGCTGATCTTTGACATTTCTCACTAGTATGCAAATACGTGATGTCCTACATGTAAAACTGCAGCTATATTAACATTGGTGTTGTGAAATGGTAATATTAACACTGGTGTCCTGCGTTAATAATATTAAGACTGGTATTCGGCAATGGTAATGTTAGATATATGTAGTCTCTCTTATGAATCGAAAATTCATAATCAAAGTAATCAAGTTGGCCCCCTCCTCCTGCGACACACCCAACTGGAGTATGCGTTACTGTCGCCAATAAATGTAATTATTATTATTGTTATTATTATTATTATTATTATTATTATTATTATTATTATTATTATTATTATTATTATTATATCATCATTATTATTATTATTATTATTATTATTATATAATAATAATAATAATAATAATAATAATAATAATAATAATAATAAGAATAAGAAGAATAAGAATAAGAATAACAATAACAATAAGCATAAGAATAAGAATAAGAATAACAATAACAATAATAATAATAATAATAATAATAATAATAATAATAATAATAATAATAATAATAATAATAATAATAATAATAATAATAATGAAGAAGAAGAAGAAGAAGAAGAAGAAGAAGAAGAAGAAGAAGAAGAAGAAGAAGAAGAAGAAGAAGAAGAAGAAGAAGAAGAAGAAGAAGAAGATTTTTTTTTCCAAATAATCGAACCTGGGATCTCTAGTAAATCAAGCTTAGTGCGCTAAGCCATAGAGGTTGTAAAACATGGGAATCTGGAACATATACTAACGTTACACAAAGGGGCACTACTGAGCCTATTACCCTGTTTTACCCTTCTCCCCAACCCATAAGTGGCCACAAGATCAAGAGATACAAAAAAGGTTTTAGATCAAAACTTAGCACGAGGGTCTGCCCCTCCCTTTCTTCTCTTACTTTATTTAATTTTCGTGCTTTTCCCTCCAATGCCCTTATATCCTTGATCCCCTCTCCTTTTTCCCCTCCTATCCTATCCCATCCTAAAAAAAAAAAAAAGTAAGTAGTCGACACACAATTTAAGTTTCCTCCTCAACACCCAAGGCAAACTAGATGATAGATAATAATAATAATAATAATAATAATAATAATAATAATAATAATAATAATAATAATAATAATAATAATAATAATAATAGAGCAAATGCAATGCAATAAAAAGGCAATATTGCATTGCACTTTTTATTGCATTGCATTTGCTCTATTATTATTATTATTATTATTATTATTATTATCATTATTATTATTATTATTATTACTTATTCTTATTATTCTTATTATTATTCTTATCATTATTATTATTCTTATTATTATTATTATTATTATTATTATTATTATCGTAAACTAAGCAATACGCCCTCTGGATAAAAATCAAAGCCTATAAACCAGATGGTTCCAGCAGAGGGAGCGACATGGAGAGAAAAGACTAAAAAAGACGAGACAAAAATGAAATGATAAAATTAGATGACAGGTTGTATCAGTAATAATCTGACAATAAATGCGTCGGAGGCGGCACCATTTATCGGGAGCACTTTTAATTTCATTAGTTGTTTTTTTTTTTTGAAATTATATTACTTAAGGATTTCCTCCATCGTACCTTTGGTGAGCTCAGCGGTTTGAGCACGCGACTAGGGAAGCGACCCATGCGGGTTCGATCCCACCACCCGACGTTAGGAAGAGCAACCGGCCTTAAAGTCCCCTTATAGATCCAACATGTATGTGTCCATCCCCGTTCAAATGGGGACTCATGGGGACATATAAACAGGTACATTACTGCACTATTTGTGTCACCACAGTAAGGCATCATTACAGTAGATCTAATGAAATACCAAATCCACTTTCGAATGATACTGAATGGATGAAAAACTCACTCTAAAGTAATACAAGGAGTGTATGTAGACTCTACGGACAAAACAACAAAACACTGCAATTGCAATCCTTGATAAATGCACTCCGTATCGAAAAAAATGTCTTGGTTTAATAATAATAATAATAATAATAATAATAATAATAATAATAATAATAAAAATAATAATAATAATAATAATAATAATAATAATAATAATAATAATTATTATTATATTATTATTATTATTATTATTATTATTATTATTATTATTATTATTATTATTATTATTATTATTATTATTATTATTATTATAACAATAATAACAATAATTATAATAATAATAATAATTATTATTATTATTATTATTATTATTATTATTATTATTGTTTGTTCCGGTTTTACGTCACGGACTCCCTTTTCTACCAAGGGCTAGGACGGTTGCCTTCTTACGAAGGACTTGTTTTGGCAGATGTAATCGTTACCCTGAGTGCATGCCCTTGCAAACCTCAGACCGTGACGGGGCGCGAACTCTCGACCTGACGCCTCAGAGCCGCGGACGCTACCGCTTGAGCCACGGTGACGACATAATAATAATAATAATAATAATAATAATAATAATAATAATAATAATAATAATAATAATAATAATAATAATAATAATAATAATAATAATAATATTGACGCATCCCGGTATGGAGTTAATGAGAGTATAAGGCCTTTACTAGGGCAGGATCAGAGATGTGTAGGTTACATATAAACACATCTGTTTCTTTTCTCCCAGTAGAGAGAACAACACATCAAAGCACAGCAATGCGATAATATCAACTATAGTTCATATACAGTATTAATATTAGATAAATATTAGGCAAAGAAGGTGCATGCTGCTTAGGTCATAGTGCCTACAAGTGCCAACAATATGGATTTTAATTACAAAAGGTGAATTTCTTATCAACACTGAATATTCTTGGATATTCATTACACATCTCTTGTTATCCCTTCACATCTGACAAGTTATTACTCTCCATTTCTGTTACTCTCTACTTTATGTATTCTTCGTGCCCAGGCTCGGTGGGGGCTGTTTTATTTTTTTTTTTTTTTGGCCCGTTCTGGTGTCACAACCATAAAAAAAAAGTTATTAGGGCAATATAAATGAGGCACTGTGCTAAAAGTTCAATAATATATAAGATTATAATACTATTCAGATTAATATGTACATCATTAAATTTTGAATTTAAGGATTTTTTTTTTCAACAGGTCAATTGGGGCAGCGGAAGCTCAAAGGTATAGTGCTTGAGCTGAGAAGCGACAAAACACGGACTCGATCTCACAACTATCTGTGTCCACCCCTTCTTGAATAGGGACTAATATTGACACGTAAAACGGTGTATTTCAATAGAAAAATAGATTTCTGTTACATTTCACTATTAATATTGTTATCTCTTTCAACTATCATTTTTCTATTAGTATTATTTCAACATTTCACTATCATTATAGTTATCCCTGGAAGTTAGTTCAGCGTTTTCTTGGTGCCCGGGCCTGATATGGGCAATTTTCTTTGCCCGTCCCGGTGTCACACTCATAAAAGAATTACCATTACATTTTTATTTACGTATTATTAAGAGTTATCTTTCGTAATTATGACTTACATATTATTATTATTATTATATTCTTATTTCAGTGTTATTCTATAGGCATCCTTAACAGTTACTATTCTAGTTAATTACATTTTTCTTATTTCACTGTTGTAGTAATCATTAGTAGCTGTATCTTTTATTCATTTTTTATTGCACTTTATTGTAGTTATCACTTGCAGTTATTGGTATTTATTTTCATTTTCTGAGGTCACTGTTATCAAAGTAACCCATCGCAACTATCATAATCATACTAATTATTTTATTTCATTGCCATTATAGTTAACCTTTGCAGTTATAATTTTTGCCATTTCTATAGTCTTGTATCACTATTATAAGCGTTATCCTTCGAGGTTATTATACTGATTATATGTAATCTGCTTATTCCACTGTTAATGTAGTTATTCTACGCAATTATAATAATAATCATATTATATGATTATGATTTTCTAGTAGAGATTATATTAACTATTTTTTTTTATTTCCTTTCAGGGTTATCAAAGTTATCCTCCTCAGTTATTTACTTATATTTTTTTTTTCATTTCACCGTAATAAGTTAAAATATGTGGGAATAACTCTCAATATATTTTATGGTCTCATTTAACTGTCATGAAATTTACGATTCGCAAATATTTGTTATTATTATTATTATCATTATTATTATTATTATTATTATTATTATTATTATTATTATTATTATTATTATTATTATTATTATTATTATTATTATTATTTTTATTATTATTAATTATTACTATTATCATCATTAATCAATTATTATTATTATTATCATTGTAGTCACCGCGGCTCAGGCGATAGCGTCCGCGACTTTAAGGTGTCAGGTCGAGGGTTCGCGCCCTGCCACGTTCGGAGGTTAGCAAGGGCATGCACTCAGGGTAACGATTACATCTGCCAAAACAA
>JAXCGZ010020110.1:0-10000 GCA_037179515.1 Halocaridina rubra
GAGAGAGAGAGAGAGAGAGAGAGAGAGAGAGAGAGAGAGAGAGAGAGAGAGAGAGAGAGAGAGAGAGAGAGAGACTGTTTATTGAACTGTAGTATGCTTCCATTCATTTTCTTTTGGTTTCATGGTGCATCCAATGCAAAAACAACCTCCTCAAAAAAAAAAGAACAATAGGAATAATTACAGATATATCCAGTCTACTGACTTGTATGATGCAAAAGAAAAAAAATATCAATGAACAAAACCAAATGATATACGGAACAAACATCCAAACCAAAAATCAGGGGGATATTGTTGCTTCTTTCCACGACACGCAAGCCAGGCTATAAAGGGAATAAAACCTCCAGGTCATCTTATGCAAGATGTGACCTTATGCAAAAGCTGATCTTAGGCAAATGCTAATCTCATGCAAGGTCTGTCCTTGCGCAAGAAATGGTCTTAAGGAAGTTCTGATCCTATGATGCAAAACTTGGGGTTAGGCAATATTACTTTCCGCAAGAGCAGATTATTAGTGAGATATAATTACTCAAGACCTAATGTTGTGCAACATTTGACTGACCTTATATTCTCAATTTATGTGAGATCAAACGTATCTGACCTTTTGCAAGGTGTGTACGATTACAAGGTATCAGGCATATGGCCTAATTCATGACCTAAGGTTACGTAAGATGTGATTTAACTTTTTTAACATCTAACCTTATTCAAATTCAGACTCCTCTGACCTTATGCAACCTTTTTATATATGCAAGATTTGACCAATCTGACCTTATGCAAGTGTATTCTTTATGCATAAACTGGTCTATAAATAAATCTGATAATATTTAAGGTCTAAAAAATAGAAGACCCCATGTAAGATTTGACAGTAAGCAATTTTTGTTTTTTTGCAAGATCTGCTACGATGCAAGATCTGACTGTAAGCAAGATCTAATTTTATGGGGGATCATATATTTAGTAAACTCTGGCTCTACGTATGATCTTATATTGTCCATGATCTGCTCTTACAGAATATCTGATTTTAGTATACTACTACTACTTATAATAATAATAATAATAATAATAATAATAATAATAATAATAATAATAATAATAATAATAATAATAATAATAATAATAATAATAATAATAATAATAATAATAATAATAATAATAATAATAATAATAATAATAATAATAATAATAATAATAATAATAATAATAATAATAATAATAATAATAATAATAATAATAATAATAATAATAATAATAATAATAATAATAATAATAATAATAATAATAATAATAATAATAATAAACGTATTGTGTCCATACACACTGCATATTAAATTTGAGTAAAAGTGTAGTAAGCATATATGAAAAATAAACTGTTAGAACCGATTTGTTCCCTATTAAGAGAACAAAACATAATTGTGACCAAATTATTTTCACTTCAAGGTTTAAAAAGTTGTAAAATTTTTCCAAAAAATAAATAACAATTGCATTGGTTCATTTGAAATAGGCTGAATACCAACAATGAACTGAAAAGAGAGAATGATTTGGAGAGTTTCATATTATCAACAAAGTTTCTGAGATCTTGATGTGAACTCCAAGAATTATGCACAAAACAATAAAGGCTTTCATTCTGTGTTGACCTCTGCCATTGAATATACAATTTTGCTCTATATTGGAACGAGAAAGAGAGACCTCTGTTTCCAGCTTTATTTGTTGGGACTGTTTGGGCAAACAGAACAGGAATTTATGAAGGGAAATGATCATTAGAGGCTGGCTGTTTGCAGGTCTACACGAGTGTTTTAAGGGGGGTTAACACGGTCAAACGGTTCGTCGAACGCGGTTCGACAGACAAGTGTTTGAAGTGATGTTCGAACCTGTGAACGAAGTATTTGGTTGTCGAACACGAACCAAAAACCCCGTTCACACGTTCGAACATCACTTCAAACACTTGTCTGTCGAACCGCTTTCGACGAACCGTTTGACTGTGTAAACCGCCCTTTATATTCCCTAGAACGAAGGAGAGAGGCATCTATTTCACCCAATATTGGTTAAGAATGTGTTTGCTTCAACATACCATGAGTCTATGCAGATAAATGAATACCAAAGCTCTTGAAAAACAGATTACCAAACAAGATCTTGTTTACATATTTGTCTTTGTATTGGAACGAGCAAGTGACTCCGATGTTTCCATCTTTACTCGTTAGGCTTGTTGGGGCACAAAGACTCTGGCCCGATTTCTTAAACAGTGTAAACCTAGTATACCATAGTGTTAGTTAGCTAGACACACACAAATCGATTTCATAAACGCATCTGACGCGGTTCTGTGTATGCCTAGGATCCCGCAAGGGATCCTAGGCCCGATTTCTTAAATAGTGTAAACCTAGGATACCATATTGTTAGTTAGCTAGACACACAAATGGCTTTCATAAACGCATCTGACGCGGATCTGTGTATGGCTAGGATCCCGTACGGGATCCTAGGCCCGATTTCTTAAGCAGTGTAAACCTAGGCTACCATATTGTTAGTAAGCTAGACACACACAAATGGATTTCATAAACGCATCTGACGCGGTCCTGTGTATGGCTAGGATCCCTTGCGGAATCCTAGCCATACACAGAACCGCGTTAGATGCGCTTATGAAATCCATTTGTGCGTGTCTAGCTAACTAACAATATGGTATCCTAGGTTTACACTGTTTAAGAAATCGGGTCTTTCTGTAGGGCGATGCTTTTTAGGATCTCAGTTGCTTGCAGCTTAATAAGAGTATTTTGTTTTCACTAACGTATTCTATGCTGGTACGAGGAAGAGAACATTTATTTACAACTATGCTACTGAACAATTATCTAAGCAGGAAAATTGTAATTAGAATATTGGTTGTGTGAAGGTTACCATGAGCATTTTCTTCACAGCATTATGTGTATATTTTCTATGAGAACGAAAAAAAAGACTCATTTATTTCACTTCTATTGATGAGACTTGTTTGGCAAACATAAGAAGAATTCATAAAATGACAGGATTACGAGAAATTGGCTGACAACTATTTTGCCTCCAGTGAACTGTAGCCAAATTGTATATAATGACATACTCAGTCACCAGTTTCAAAATCACAATATATTAGGGAAAGTAGTAGTAGTAGTAGTAGTAGTAGTAGTAGTAGTAGTAGTAGTAGTAGTAGTAGTAGTAGTAGTAGTAGTAGTAGTAGTAAGTAGCAGCAGCAGTAGTAGTAGTAGTAGTTCTCAGTCACCAGTTTCAAATCACAATATATTAAGGAAAGTAGTAGTAGTAGTAGTAGTAGTAGTAGTAGTAGTAGTAGTAGTCGTAGTAGTAGTAGTAGTAGTAGTAGTAGTAGTAGTAGTAGTAGTAGTTCATCACAAGAGATTAGAAAGGAAACGTTTTTTTTTTTTTTACTATTAGAATGTAAAGACGAACTAGCAATTCCTTGAGTGTTTGCAACATCAGGGAGAACTGGACCCAAAACCAAATTTTTCTAATAAACAAATTGTCGAAGTCTTGAAAGAGAAATTAAAGATAAATAAACAAGAGTTTCTTTGGTTCAGTGTTGCGATACCGAATCTCTTTTCTTTGTTAAGATCTGCAATGTTTTGCCTTCGGAGGGACAAGGTGCATTAGTAGGGAAGATATACAAAACATCTGGATTTTAAAGATATACTTTTTAAAAGCAAAAGTGAGATATTAGGTAGAATCTAAATTCAAAAACTACTTAAAATATGAAGAAAAGTTAGCATCCACTTTGTTTCAAAGTAATGAAGAAAAGTTGACATCCACTTTGTTTCAAAACAATATGAGGAAAAGTTGACATCCACTTTGTTTCAAAGTAAAATAAATGACATCCACTTTGTTTCAAAGTAAAAAGAAAAAGAAAAAAAAAGCCTGCCATACTGACAGCCTATTAGACGAAGATGCTGAAGTTGTTAATTTAATTAATAAACTTGAATTAATAGTACCAGTAATACTGCCATTTTTTTTAAAGTAGAATGACAGAATGATCATAAAACTTTAATAGAGAAATATTAAATAGAAAACTGAAAACACTGAAAAAAAGAAAATTTGCACGCACTTGGTGCTAGAGAGGTACATTTTTTTTTTTCAATTTGTTTACTTGTTCAAGGCCTTAAAATCTAATAATTATACCAGCAACTCATTCGAAATGGGAACAGTAGTAGTAGTAGTAGTAGTAGTAGTAGTAGTAGTAGTAGTAGTAGTAGTAGTAGTAGTAGTAGTAGTAGTAGTAGTAGCAAAGTTAAAACATTAAGATAAAACCCATACATGGAGAAAAAAGTAATTAAAGAGAAAGAAAAAAATAAAAGAAGAAGAAAAAGAAGAAAAAGAAGAAAAAGAAAAAGAAGAAAAAGAAGAAAAAGAAGAAAAGAAGAAAAAGAAGAAAAAGAAGAAAAAGAAGAAAAAGAAGAAAAAGAGAAAAAGAAGAAGAAGAAGAAGAAGAAGAAGAAGAAGAAGAAAAAGAAGAAAAAGAAGAAAAAGAAGAAAAGAAGAAAAAGAAGAAAAAGAAGAAAAAGAAGAAAAGAAGAAAAAGAAGAAAAAAGAAGAAAAAAGAAGAAGAAGAAGAAGAAGAAGAAGAAGAAGAAGAAGAAGAAGAAGAAGAAGAAGAAGAAGAAGAAGAAGAAGAAGAAGAAGAAGAAGAAGAAGAAGAAGAAGAAGATGGATATATGCCAGACCTCAATCCAACATCCGAGAGGTACCGAGGTTAACTCCTCAAATGTGTTTTATACAGCATGTCCTCGAAAAATGCCCCGTGGAAATTTGAAGGTAAGGGTAGTAGGATCCCTCGTATTGTAGATATTCCCCGTTAATTAGGGAACACGTGGCGTACTTCATTAAATCTATATAACAGTTTACTGTAGAACAGTATCGGCACAAGACTGGGCTTCACTAAGGGCAGATATACTTGTCTCTGCGTTTTCATGTGAAAAGCAGTTCATTAACTGTTACAAAAGCACAAACATACGCATACAAACAAAAAAATTAAATTGGTAGGGATTCCACTTGATGAAGAAGGAACCGCAATTTAGCGTACTCTGTATGAGAGAACGAAGTAATATCACATTTTCTTATTTAGGCGTCTTCTTTTTCTTCTTCCCTAAATTACACTAAGAAGCCAGGCCTCAAGCCATCTCTAGTTACAGTTTTTTTAAGCCTGCGTTAAACATTAAAGATATAATTTTAGAATAGACTCCAAAAATCCAATCATGAGCTCACTAAGCCTGCTGAGTTAACAGAGGCTAAGCGCAACGACAGGAACGCCACCATCGTCGCTACTGTACACATCTGCTTCCTTTTCTTCTTCTTAGTACATTAAATCACACACACACACACGCATATATTATATATATATATATATATATATATATATATATATATATATATATATATATATATATATATATATATATATGCATATATATATATATATATATATATATATATATATATATATATATATATATATATATATATATATATATATATATATATATATATATATATATATAGTGTATGTGTGCTTACATACGCGCTTATTTTAGTATGTTTGCATACAGTACTAAGTACAAAATAAACTTTCCGAGCATACCGTAATCCTAACATATAGCTAAACCACCTGCTGACATCGAAAACAGAAACGGTTTAAAACGAAAGGAAATAAAAACATTGTTTTTTCACATTCTACAAAAGGATTTTTAAATGCGTTTTTAATGACTCGGTTTCCTTTGTTTCAGGCATCATATGAATAACATATGCAATATATATATATATATATATATATATATATATATATATATATATATATATATATATATATATATATATATATATATATATATATATATATATATATATATATATTTATATATTTATATATATATATATATATATATATATATATATATATATATATATATATATATATATATATATATATATATATATATATATATATATATATATATATATATATATATATATATATATATATATATATATATATATATATATATATATATTTATATATAAATATATATATATTCTTCTTCTTCTTCGTCTACATCTTTTCCCACAATTATGTGGGGTCGATGTTTCTGGCCAGTGTTCTCCATATGTTCCTGTCCCATACCTCATCACCCATCAAACCTTTAAACCTCAGGTCGTCATTGATGCAATCCATCCACCTACGCTTTGGTCTCCCCCTCCCTCTCCTACCCTGTATATTCATTTCCATCACCCTCCTCCCAACATACTGTTCATCTCTCCTAACGACATGACCATACCATCTTAGTCTACTTTCTTGTATCTTGTGTGTATATATATATATAATATATATATATATATATATATATATATATATATATATATATATATATATATATATATATATATATATATATAGCTGTACCGACCAATCCGCGAGGTAATAAATCTCCACACAGAATCAATATGTGAAACAAACCTGCTTGGCAAGTTTTGCAAGGCCTCGGCAGTGGGTGAGAGATGCAGTCCGCCATCTCTACACATACCTAATGGCTGAGAGAAAGAGAATCCTGATTAGAAGTAAGGGAAGAGTCATTGATGAGTCTGAACTGCCTTAGATTTAAACCTTATCAGTGGATAAATATAAGAAGAAGCACACAGATGTCTGAGCAGTATTCTGTAGATTTTAAGTAATTGATAAGAGGAAAGGTAAAGACGAAAAAGAAACAAAACTCGCCATTTTTTAAATGCAAATATAGGAATGTGGATTATGTGACAAGTTAGAGGCTATCTGGATTCTTAACATGTTAATAAAATTATGAGGGCAAATTTCGTTATCAGAAGGAACAGAAGAAAAAGAGACAGCCTGAAACTGCGTCTTAGAGGCATTAAACTTTACTCCATGTTAGGTGCTCCACTTAGATGTCCTCTGTAGATCGGACATGAGAGTTGACGAAAGAGTGAAACAAGACTGATTACGAGTAGCAGATGAAGGGCAAGAAAATAAGGGAGAGGAAATATGAAGGGTTGTATTATCATTGAGGCGTGGAGAAGAGAGGAGGATGGGGACTGGAGAAGATCCCTGATGACGAGTAGGAAAAGGTAGGTGGATCACCACTGATATCTGGGAATTAGCAAGATGATGCGCCGTCATCAACTCCAGATATAAAACGGTCAGAGAGAAAACTGGAGATCATAGAACAGAGAGAAGGGGTAAAGCCATAAGCAGTATGTTTGGCCTACAGATTCTTGTGCCACACTCTGTCAAATGCCTTAAAGATATCGAGGGTGGTGACAAAGAATTTCCCATACTTCTTCAGAAAATATGATCATACATGAGAGAGATAGGACAGGAGGTCACCAGTGGATCTTGCCTTGCGGAAGCCATACTTGTGATCGGAAATAAGCGAGTTAGATTCAAGATATCTCAAGAAGTGAGAATGGATCAAAGTTTCCAACAATTTAGCGATTGCAGGGGCTAGGGCAACAGGTAGGTATTTGGAAGGAATAGAGTAGTCACCCTTCTTAGGAGCAGACTGAACAAGGGCGCTCTTCACACATGATGGACAGTTACTAGTTGAGAGAATGAGGCAAAAAAGATGGCAAAGCAGAGGAGCCACTTCACCTGCAAATTCTTTAAAGAAACTTGCAGCGATACATCGGGTCCAGATGCCTAGTTCGTTTGTGGAGAGCGAAGACCCTTAAGGAGTTTGCATGAAGGAATAAGGGAGGGCATAAGCTTAGAGAGGGGTAAAATTCAAGGTACAGGTATTCTGGAATCACTTACGGAAGAGCTGGCAGAAACATGAAAGCCAAAAAGAGTGGCTTTGTCAGTGGGAGAGCAAGCTATAAAACCATCAGGACAATGAGATGGTAAAAGCTTGAGTTTCAAAGGTTTTTGAGAGCTTTTTGGCTAAGGACCAGAAATATTTTTCAGTGTGAGAGGAGTTAAGGTCATCAAGTTTCCTTCTTAAAAATGAAGCTTTATACCTTCGAATCTTAGCAGTGCAGCAATTGCTAGCTGTAAAAAAAAGCAGAGCGAGTTAAATCAGAAGGAAAGACTTGGTATGACTGGTATGCTCAATCCCTGGACTGAATAGCCATGGAGCAGGCATGGTCAAACCAAGTTTTGATAGAGGAGAGGATGAACACCTCCATTTCCAAGGCAATGATCTCAGCAAGTTTTAGGGTTACCAGATCAGAAAGTTGCATAAATCATCAAACTGGGTAAACTCAAAGTGGCGATATAGGCGCTGAGTAGGACAACTGATGGAGGGGGAGAGGAAATGGAAGAGATTGAGATCAAAGAGTGGTCAGGTTTACCAAAAGTGGAAAGTATATAATATAAATAATTTGAAGGATTAGAAGTAAAGAGTTGGTCAAGAGTGTTAGCTGCATGGTCGTGATGATCGGGAACATGAGTAGGTTGTTTGATAATCTGCTCCAGATCGTGAGTAAAAGAGAAAGAAAGGGCCTAACTTCCTCCAACATCAATGTGAGAAGAATCAAACCACTCACTGTGGAGTATATTGAAGTCTCCAATATGAAGAACTTCAGCTTTTGGGTGAGATGATATCAAGGTCTCATGGCAAAAGCACACATATTCAAAAAAAGACGCAAATTCAGTGGAGCTAGGACAGTAGCATAAGCAAAGAAATATCATGGTAGTGGAGAAATAAATCTTCAGCCAGAGAATATCAACGTCAGGATATTCAAGGTCCATGAGCCTTGGCTATAGGAGTGTTAATGTTACAGTGGGCATGGACTCCACCTTTGGAAAGGAAACAAAAATACATGTTACAGCAATAGCTTAGGAGTTTGTCATGGGATGCACTGCTAGACAGCTGGGTGTTAGAAAAAAGGAGGAGGTTAAAGAGGGATGTACCAAAGTGCTGTTCAACAGACGAAAGATTAGAGGTCAGGCCAAGGATGTTATTAAAGCGAAGAGTAAAGGAAGCAAATCTATCAAGATGTGCAAGATTATGGGCAGAACTATTACTACTACCAAGCGTGTCTACCCTCACGCCAATAGTGGAGTCACCAAGATCAACGGAGATTTTTAGCACCCATCTATGCCAGGTACTGGGGGCCTTCCATAATTACAGTAGAGATGTGAAAAAAGAAAGAAAAGTGCAGCAGAATGGGGAATGTTGTGAACCGTCATATGTAATGGGGTGGTAAGAGATGTGTAACGACTACGCAAGAATATTTGGTGTATATGTAGACATAGGGAAAGAACCATGCGTGAAAGAAGACTTATCCATGAGCTCCTCTGGCCAGATATAGTTGTAGTATTTCAACGAACGGATTTTGCAAGGGCCAACCCACTAGTGAAAATTAGTGTGGGTGGGTATGTGTATGCGTGTGTGTTTCGTGTATATATATATATATATATATATATATATATATATATATATATATATATATATATATATATATATATATATATATATATATATATATATATATATATATATATATATATATATATATATATATATATATATATATATATATATATATATATATATATATATATATAAATAACTACTTACTTAAAGTATTCTTCATTTTCAAGTCTTTCCAATCTCTTACTGTTCATTTTTTTACATATATTTCCTTTGTATTAGACGTTTTTGCTCCTCAAGGGTGCTCCATATTCTTATTTTCGTATTTATGAGGCGGTAAATATGGCCTTCCTATGCAAAGAGCATAGATTAACAACCATGAGAGAGAGAGAGAGAGAGAGAGAGAGAGAGAGAGAGAGAGAGAGAGAGAGAGAGAGAGAGAGAGAGAGAGAGAGAGAGAGAGAGAGAGAGAGAGAGAATGCATTAAACATTATTGTTCTGTAATCATGTTTTAAAGGTCAAAGATCCATTTCAAAAGTTAACATAAAAGGCAAAGAGAGATCAGAATTCCAAGTATTAGCAAAGATATGCACACATTCACATATATACACATGAAAAAAAAATACATAACACCTCCTTCAAATTTTCACAAACTCAGCATCCTA
>JAXCGZ010020110.1:15000-22511 GCA_037179515.1 Halocaridina rubra
GCTCTTAAAGACGAACAAGGCATTGGGACCAGATAGTAACCCTGCAAGGTTCCTTAAGGAGTGTACAGATGAACTGGGACCCATCTTTGCCGTCTTTTTCGCCTCAATCTCTCAAGCATTATCTATCTTTCATCTTGGAAGCATGCTCTAGTTCAACCTGTTCCTAAGAAGGGTGACTGCTCTATTCTTTCCAACTACCAACCTATTGCCTTAACCTCTGCTATCGCTAAAGTTCTGGTTAATTTGCTCAAATCTAACTTTCTGAAATGTTTTGCAAGGCGAAATCCAATGATGATCTCTTGTACTATCTACTCATGCATGGTCATCTCTGAGGAACTCTGGGGAATCCTTTGTCGTCGACTTTGATGTCTCTAGGTTTTTGACAGAGTCTGACATAAGGCTCTGTTGGCCAAACTCCCTGCTTATTGTTTTACTCCTTCTCTCTATTCTCTAATTTCCAGTTTTCTTTCTAACCATTTTTTTTATCTGTGGTTGTTGACGCCGCAAGAACTAGCTCATAACCAGCTTCAAGTGGTGTTCCACAGGAAAAAAAAATTCTTTCACCTACTCTTTTCCTTCTCTTCATCAACGAACTTCTTCAGTCCCCATCCTCCTATCTTTTCCACGCCTCTACCGACGAATTTATGCTGCATTTTTCTTCAGCCTTCTTTTCACAACCTTCACCTGCTACTCGTAATCGGTCTCGCATCGCTCTTTCTTCTACTCTCATATCCGATTTGCAGAAGGTATCTGCGTGGAGCACCTGAAATTTAGTTGCATTTAATGGCTCCAAGATACAGTTTCTGGCTATCTGTTCATCTGCTTCTCCCAATGATAGCTCTATTGTCTTCGAAACTAACGATATTTACCCTTTTAATTCTATTAACATATTAGGAATCCAATAGCCTCTAACTTAGTCTTGGAGGGGTCACATAATTCAAATTTCTAATTTTGCATCCAAAAAATTGGGAATTCTGTTTCGCTTTCATCATTACTCTTCCTCTTTCCAATTACTTAAAATCTATAATGGTCTTATCCGTCCTTGCTCAGAATACTGCTCGCACATCAGAAGTGCTTCTTCTTACACTTACCTCCTTGATAGGGTTGAATCTAAGGCAATCAGACTCATCAATGACCCTCCTATTACATTAACTCAGGATTCTCTTTCTCCTCGTCGAGAGGTATCATCCTTTTCTCTTTTCTATCACTATTACTTCCATCTCTGCTCTGATGAGTTGGCAAGTCGCATCCCTCCCCAACTGCATAGACCATGTAACACTCGCCAAGCGGCCTCATCTCACATGTACTGTGTGGAGATTCGTAGCTCGCGGCTTGGCCGGAGCAGCAACTCTTTCTCCCCATTCACCTCCAGACTCTGGAATTCTCTTCCTCCTTCTGTCTTTCTTAATTCTTATAACCTATCTTCCTTCACAAAAGCAGATCTATCGTCATCTCAGGGCCTAATCCTGCCATATCTCTAGGTCCTCAATTCTTCGACTATTCTTTCAGCCTGTCCTATTCTTATTTTTTTATCAATACCTTATTTCTGCTTTGTTCTTAACCTTTTACTTTTTCTTCCTCATAAAGTTTTCTCATGCCCAGGCTTGATAAGGGCAATTTCCTTGCTCGTTCCGGTGTTACAATCATAAAAATATAAAATTATTCCATTACCTTTTATGACAAAAGTAAATAATAAAAACAATTCAGAATTACAGATGTACTCGAAAGCATATCATTTTACCCCCCATTAAGTAAAATTACACTTACCCCACAACATATACACATTATACATAAGTAACTTTCATTGTCAGAAATGAATGCTCGAAGTAAATAAACAAACAGAAGCTCACAAAGAAGTAAGCGAATGTCATTTTTATCTGCTAATTCAATTATTAACGGAATGCTTTTATTACTTCTCTTAGGAAATTTAGGAATAATATTGGATATACGCAAGTATATTTGTTATATACATTAATCAGTATTTATTGACTCTAGATGCCAAACTGTTAGACTCTTTGAATTAATACAGGGCGAAAACGCAGATAATTTAGTGCAGGTAGTACCGTAATCACCTAGTAGTCACCTTGGCTCAAGCGGTAGCGTCCGCGACTCTGAGGCGTCAGGTCGAGGGTTCGCGCCCCGTCACGGTCTGAGGTTAGCAAGGGCATCCACTCAGGGTAACGATTACATCTGCCAAAACAGGTCCTTCGCAAGAAGGCAACCGTCCTAGCCCTTGGTAGAAATAGGGAGTCCGTGACGTAAAAACGGAACAACAGGTACCGTAATCATCAACATGATTTGTCGGAAACCCGAAGAGAAATCCTATAAAATAATTATATGAACATTCCATACATTTTATGAGACTGAGGTCAAATATCCGACTCATTGCATATTAAGTAAATGTAGTCACCATGGCTCAGTCGGTAGCGTCTGCGACCCTAAGGCGTCAGGTCGATGTTCGCGCTCCGTCGCGGTTTGAGGTTAGCAAGGGCATGCACTCAGAGTAACGATTACATCTGCCAAAACAAGTTCTTAGCAAGAAGGCAACCGTCCTAGCCCTTGGTAGAAAAAGGGAGTCCGTGACGTAAAACCGGAACAAATACCGTAATCACCAACATGATGTGTCGAAAACCCGAAGAGAAATCCAATAAAATATTTATATGAACATTTCATACATTTTATGAGACTGAGGTCAAACATACGACTCATTGCATATTAAGTAAATATATAAAACGCAATCGAGTTTTTCCCAAAATATTGCCACAATAATAACAAAACGAAAATCTTATTATCTTATTCTCAGCTTCAACGACATCTCTACCTGGCCTTCCACATCAATACAACAGAACAAATCCATTATTACTGGTCCTTCCCAGCAATGAATTAGATAAATGATAACAGAAAAAATTTTCTATTTGCAGTTAATCTCATACATGGCAAATAGAGTCGATATCGCTCTTTTTCTCCTTGCCAAGACTTAAGGGGGGTTTACACGGTCAAACGGTTCGTCGAACGCGGTTGGACAGACAAGTGTTTGAAGTGATGTTCCAACGTGTGAACGAGGTATTTGGTTGTCGAACACGTTCCGTGTTCGACAACTAAATACCCCGTTCACACGTTGGAACATCACTTCAAACACTTGTCTGTCGAACCGCGTTCGACGAACCGTTTGACCGTGTAAACACGTTCCGTGTTCGACAACCAAATACCCCGTTCACACGTTCGAACATCACTTCAAACACTTGTCTGTCGAACCGCGTTCGACGAACCGTTTGACCGTGTAAACACGTTCCGTGTTCGACAATCAAATACCCCGTTCACATGTTCGAACATCACTTCAAACACTTGCCTGTCGAACCGCGTTCGACGAACCGTTTGACCGTGTAAACCGCCCTTCAGAATACTAACGTCAATCTCGTCTCGACAGGTAGCCATTCACCTTAATAAGATAGGGAAAGTGCCACTTTCAACTGATTTTCCTCAAACTGCCATCACAACTGACCTATTTAACAAACAAAAGATAATAGTTTTTTCTTTGGAACAAATTCTTTGGAGTAAATTACAAAATCATATCGTGATAGATAGATATGAATCTGGATATGACTGTGCATGCAAGTTTTAGTGTAAGTTTTAGCATATTTACCTAAGACAGCCAATACATCTTTCATATTCGCACTGGATGACAAGGAGTTAAAAGTCAACATAACTCCTTGCTAATACATGGATTGGAATCGTAGATGTAGTTTTGTATCTTAAAAGGATGACTTTTGAAAATTTCAACCCAATTTTCCCAAATCTCTATCATAGATAGAATGTTTATCTGAATGGATTCGATTGGATTCGGTTTTACGTCACGAACTCCCTTTTTTTCCTAAGGGCTAGGACGGTTGCCTTCTTACGAAGGACTTGTTTTGGCAGATGTAATCGTTACCCTGAGTGCATGCCCTTACTAACCTCAGTCCGTGACGGGGCGTGATCTGAATAAAACAAATAAATAAATATATTTTTTATATTCGAAAACTTGTACAGACTGAACATTTCATATGTTCTTGTGTAACTAGTAGTAGGTTGGCCCATGGCATCAACCGTCCGTTGCAATACTACAGTTAAAGGTTTTTTAAACTTAAGTAGGACTATCCAAGACAGTTCGATGATAAGCCTTCCTTCAGTTACGGTTCTTTTTCTATGTCTACATCAACACTAAATATTCTAGGATATTCATTACACATCTTTAATTATCCCTTCACATCTGACAAGTCACAGCACTCCCCATCTCTGTTTCTCTTTACTTTGTATTTTCTTCGTGCCCAGGCCCGATGAGGGCTGTTTTATTTTATTTTTATTTTGGTCCGTTCTGGTGTCACAATCATAAAAAAACAAAAAGTTAGTTTGCATAATTTTTTTAAGCAGAAACCACTGAAAATGAGTACGAGATAATGGCGTCCCTCTTGCAAGAGAGACTGGACACTCGTAGAGTTCTTTGAGTACAACATTAATTGAAAAAGGTCAGTCAACAGTATAACAGAAGCTTCAAGAGCTATTGTTTCGATAAGGGTAATATTGAGAGACCTGATGTTCTTATGTAATAAACCAAATCACGCCCACATGTTAAGGAATATTTTACAACATACTGGACACAAAAGGTTAATCTAAAAATATATTCAAGCAAGCACGTAAACGCAGACAAAAACAGAAAGACACACACACACACACAGATAGATAGAGAGAGAGAGAGAGAGAGAGAGAGAGAGAGAGAGAGAGAGAGAGAGAGAGAGAGAGAGAGAGAGAGAGAGAGAGAGAGAGAGAGAGAGAGAGAGAGAGAGAGAGAGAGAGACACGCAGGTCATAATTTGAAGCTTCATAAGAAGCATGTTTACAGGATGTAAGAAAGTACTGTCATAATTTAAGAGTAGTTTAAAAGATGTGATAAGCGTCAGAGAACGAAAACAAAACGGGACATTGAAAGCATAGGACCCTTAACACAGAACACAAATGTGTATGTTCAAACACACACAAATATTCATATATATATATATATATATATATATATATATATATATATATATATATATATATATATATATATATATATATATATATATATATATATATATATATGCTGAATATAAGAAGGTTAACATATGCACATGTAAAAGCTTTGTAAAGTGGGTTGCCAATCATCCACCTCTCTCTCTCTCTCTCTCTCTCTCTCTCTCTCCTCTCTCTCTCTCTCCTCTCTCTCTCTCTCTCTCTTCAGAGGCCAAAATTATCAGCTGAAACTGCCTTATTGGAAAATATCAGATGAAATATACAAAAATATAGATAATAAGAAAATATCATTGCTACTACTACTCGATCTTTCTAAAGCTTTTGATAGTGATAAACCATAGTATATTATTAGAAAAATGCAAAAAAATGAACATTGACCCAAGCTGGTTCGAGAACTATTTAAAAAACCGCTACCAGTCAGTCAGAATAAAAGATACAGTTTCAAGTTCCAAGAAGGTATTCGTTTGGGGTCCCTCAGGGATCGATCCTAGGACCTATACTTTTTCTAATATATGTAAACGATCTAGTAAAATATTTACCTAACTGTTATGTCATTCAATATGCTGACGATACTCAAATCTTAATTGAAGGAGAAATTAATGATTTAGAAAATATTATTCGTAGAGCAGAAGAAATTTTGTATATGGCTAAACGTTACTTTCTAAAAAATGGTCTGTTACTTAATGAAACTAAAACCCAATCTATTCTTATCGGATCCAGACAATTATTATCAGAAGTTGATGACAATCTTCATATAAATTTTAACGGTAATATCATTAAGCCAATGAACTCGGTAAAGAACCTAGGTGTCTATTTTGGACCGTTACATGAATTTTGAAATGCATATAGATGAAATTTATAAAAAAGTAATGGGTACTCTAATATATCTAAATAGGGTAAAAGACTCAATTTGAAACATCAACTCGTATAATAATTGTCCAGTCCTTAGCTATGAGTTTAATTAATTACTGTCTCAAAGTTTGGGGATGTACAAATAAGACTCAATTACAAAGAATACAAAAGTTACAAAACTTTGCAGCACGAGTGGCTGTTGGCAATGTAAGAAAATACGAGCACATCTCTCCTGTTTTAAAAGATCTAGAATGGATAAAGATTAGAGATAAATATGTTTTTGATATATGTACCTTTGTTTTTAATATACTAAGAAACAATATTCCTGATTGCTTGTATAATTTTTCTACAGTAAGCTCAGTTACCGGGTTAACTACCCGTCAAGGGGAAGATTTATTAGTACGAAGGTCTAAAACTGATATTGGCTCAAGAGATATAAACATTCGTGGACCTCATTTATATAATCAGCTTCCCAGAGAACTAAAAAATGCTGGTTCAGTGTATACTTTTAAATATAATCTTAAGAAGTTACTCTTAAAGGAAGATTTTACTTGTAAATTTTAATTGTACACCCATATTTGAATACCCAATGTATGTTGGAAATAAAGCATTATTATATTATTATTATTATTACTCTCCTCTCTCTCTCTCTTCTCTCTCCTCTCTCTCTCTCTCTCTCTCTCTCTCTCTCTCTCTCCTCTCTCTCTCTCTCTCTCTCTCTCTCTCTCTCTCTTCAAAGTGCCTGTTACTTTAATGAGAACACTGACACATGTTCTGGAGTAAAGCCAAGGTAATGTGAAGAAAAAGAAATAAACTAAGAAAATGATATTTTAAAAGTTGCAAACGAAAAATAATGAAGCTAATCAATGATTTATATATATATATATATATATATATATATATATATATATATATATATATATATATATATATATATATATATATATATATATATATATAACCTAATAAGCACGTTACATATGTGAAAACATGAATCATTGTTTTACCCCAGACCGGGACTTGAACATAGGACTTATATTTACTAACTCAAGGCGCTACCAACTACACCACAGAAGGTTAAAGGGAATCAGACCTTATAGCTTATATCTGCTATACTTAGGAATGAACGCATTCTATCTGAATGTCACAATGTTCATATGACAGAGTCCCCAACCTCACTCTTGGCTTCATTTTCGCATTTAATTCAACTCCCAATTTCATTCGGGACCAATAATAACCAAATAAGCACACTACATATGTGAAAACATGAATAATTTTTTTACCCCGACCGGGGACTTGAGCCTAGGACCTATAATTACTAAGTCAAGGCGCTAACAACTACACACCACAGAAGGTATAAAAGGAATCCAACCTTATAGCTTATATCTGCTATACTTAAACACATCAAAAGTGATGCAAATCCGGATAGAGGCGAAAATTATTCGTTTTCCAAACTCACAAAACCAAGCACGGAGAATAATTACAGAATTATTTAGTAATTAATTTTTATTTATTTTAGTATTCTTCGTTCCAGAGCTCCTGATTTTGGAAAAATGTTAGCTCTCTCTCTCTCTCTCTCTCTCTCTCTCTCTCTCTCTCTCTCTCTCTCTC
>JAXCGZ010020111.1:0-2500 GCA_037179515.1 Halocaridina rubra
CATCACTATTCTCTTTCTACCTAATTATATTTTCTTTTCCTTCTCTTTGTCCTCTCATTCTTCCAATTCCTCCACTCTTCACTACATGACTCCTTAACTCTCTCTCTCTCTCTCTCTCTCTCTCTCTCTCTCTCTCTCTCTCTCTCTCTCTCTCTCTCTCTCTCTCTCTCTCTCTCTCTCTCTCTCTCTCTCATTGGTTATTGGACCACGACCTGTAGTTTTGTCATCTAGTTTCGAGGCCCATAACCACATCTGTTGACAAATGAGTTAATGGCAGGTTTCTCCTGCACAGGTCGTTATAGTGAACCATTGTAACATGCAAAAGGCTTAAAAAGACAATATGTTGAGGTTTTTACCTGTAAGTGGCTTCAAATGACAATACTTTAAGAGTTTTAACATGTTAGTGGTTTAAAGAGACAATATTTCTAGGTATTTAAGTTCACTTGAGATGACAAGTGTTTATGACTGCTTAACAACAGCTATCATAGACTCTGCATTCTGTCATCATTTTCTTTCTTTTTTTTGCGGTTACAGTAAAGAGGGTTAATTAGAGTCCTTCTAGTTTCAGCGTCATGTTTAGTTGCAAAATGGCGTCCTTAGAAGCGCTTGGGAGTATGTTATTTTCACCAAACAACTGCGGTTAAAGACTTCACTATGTCATAGATTTTCTGATCGAGGAAAATGGATCATGGGATTCTTTTTTTTCTAATGTCTTTGCTATCAGTATATTTAGGTCTATAAGAGCTTTCAGTATTATGTTAGTTACTCATTAATGACACTCTTCTAATCTGGATTCTCTTTCTCTTTTCCGTAAGACATCATCCCTATCTCTTTTCTATAGCTACTACTTCCATCGTTGCTCTGATGAATTGGCGAGTTGCATCCCTCCACCACTGCCGAGGCCATGTAACGCTCGCCAAGCGGCCTCGTTTCATAGGTACTGTGTGGAGTAGCTCTCGGATTGGTCGGCGCAGCGACTGCTTCTTCCCATTCACCTCCAGACTCTAGAACTCTCTTCCCCTTCTGTCTTTCCTAATTCTTATAACCTATCGTCCTTCAAAAAAACGGATCTATCGTAATGTCAGGGCCCAATCCTGCCATATCTCTCGTCCTCAGTACTTCGACTATTCTTTAAGCCTGTCCTTTTCCCATTGTATATCATTACCTCATCTCTGCCTTGTCCTTAACCTTTTACTTTTTCTTCGTCATACTGTTTTCCCTGTCCTGGCCTATATTGATGAGGGCAATTTTCTTGCATGTCCCATTGTCACACTCATAAGTAGAACAATGAATAAGAAGTAACTATATACTAGAAGTGAAAAATGTCATAGACGTTTCATTTTGTCATCATTTTCTTGTCGAGAACTGGTCATCAACATTAACTCACTTTGCCGTAATAATATGATCCACCTATACTTTTGACCCCAAAACGTTTCCTTGAAATTGTTTTATCTCGCGCGCGCGCGCGCGCTGTGTGTGATATATATATATATATATATATATATATATATATATATATATATATATATATATATATATATATATATATATATATATATATATATATGTATGTATGTATGTATAGGAGTGTGACACCGGGACAGACGAAAATTGATCTCATCAATAAAGGCCCGGGCACGAAGAAAACATTAAGACGAAGAAAATGTAAAAGGTTCAGGACAAGGCAGAGAAGAGGTAATGATACACAATAGGAAAAAGGATTGGCTGAAAGCATAGTCAAAGCACTGAGTACCTAGAAATATGGCAGGATTAGGCCCTGGGATGACGATAGATCTGCTATTTGATGGAAGATGAATCATAAGAATTACGAAAGACAGAAGGAGGAAGAGAGTTCCAGAGTCTGGAGGTGGATGGGAAGAAGCAGTCGCTGCACCGACCAATCCGTGAGCTACAATTCTCCACACAGTACTTTTGCTGTCACGGTATACTTTATCTTAATACTATTATTCTAATATAATGATTAAAATGATATAAGTAGCAACAAAGTAGCAGTAATACTCAAAATACCATAAATTATAACAAATGTTACTATCATAAAAACAACAATTACTTGGCTAATTATATTTATTGTTATCGATGTTCATAGGAATTCTGTAGGGTGCAGAGTGGAATGGAAACCTTAGCAAGATGTGATAGGAAATAATATGGAAATGGAGACCCTGGCAAGACTGTTGTTGTTGTTGTTTGCTTGTTGTTGCTGTTAAGGGAACCGGAGGGGAGGGGGGCCCGTAGAGTATAGAATGGAAACGGAGCCCCCGAAGGATGAGATTTTTACAGTTGAATTATCAAGGCAAACATGAGCGTGCATTAGAGTAAATATTATCTTCTTTAAGTTCATCCATCATCCGTGGAAAGTCCATAATTGGCATCCACGGCACTAAAAATGGCCTTCAAAAGAGACAAATGACGCGGGCTTTCGGAAATCGACCCCCGGTAACAAAGGATCCGATCCCAACATAAATCTCATGCTCGCGCGCGC
>JAXCGZ010020111.1:7500-15000 GCA_037179515.1 Halocaridina rubra
TTTCTATCTTTTTGTCTATAGAACTTCTGTTTATATGTGAAGCAATATTGCAATTACTCTTAACATTTAATCTAGGCCTATTTAGCGATTAGGCAAGACTAGCTAACTTATAGACTCAGGCCGTGTTGCAACGCACACACACACATACAAAGTCGCAAAAACATACTCAGTCACAAAATCGCGCACATATACACAAAGTCGCAAAAACATACACAGTCAGAGTCGCACGCACACACACCGATATATCATGCTTTTGCTTATACTACACACATATACTCATACACGCACACACACACAAACACACACAGACACTTCATGCTTCTGCTTCTACCTCTTATGGATTAAGGCCAAGCGTTACCATAATGGAGGACGGCAGCATATTACAATATTGCGGTAGTAGATATTTCAAGTCACAAGCCGGACAACCACATCAATTCAATTCCAGCCAAGATTATTCCATTCCCGGACTACATCCTGTACCTTAGCGAAGAGAGAGAGAAAGTGAGATAGTGTGAGAAAGTGTGTGTGTGAGTGTTTTCTTACAGTTCTCTTTCCTTCAGTCGATTCTGGTACACCTCATCTCTCTTGCTCTGTTCTCTCACTATTATCTCTTTTTTCCCTCTCTTGCTGTGCCTTGTGTGAACATAAGCAGGGTGGGGAGAGGCTGCCTCTCCAAACGCCATGCAAATGTTGGATCTGTAGCGCAATCAAAATAATGCCGGTTGGAAACCCAGCACACATATTTCACTGTATTATTGTGTGGCCGACTGTCAGACTGACCGCAACCGAGGAAGGAGATTGAAAATTATTGCTAAACATTTGGTCGCGCCGTTCTCTCAATTCCCCAACGCCCTGCGGTGATAATGGAAATCATAGAGGCTGCTGCTGCCGCCGACGCCGCCCTTCCTCCCCCCCTCCTCCCAGCGATACATGCTGAATATTCCAGATAACTCTTCTTTATCCCCCTTGCTGCCACGCCAAAGGCTTCTTCTTCTTCTTCTTCCTCCCAAAGACCACGATTTTGTGCTGCTGGTGGATATGGTGCCTCCTACCGAACCTCCTGTTCTTCCTCTTCCATCTCATCCCCCCACCCCATTCCCCATCTCACAATTCCATTCCTAATCCTTCTATTCCATTTCTCCTTCTTACTTCTTATCATTTTCGCACCTTTTCCGCACCATAAAAATGCTCGCCTACAATTGACTTCATCTCGCACATTATCTCCACTGTGTCAGTGACGATATCTTTTTCTTCTATTTCAGTATGACTTATTAAATATATTTAACGCTTTGAACGTAATCTCTTTCACTATTTTGCGAAGTTATTTTCAGTTCTTGCGATCTCCCTCATTGTCTTGCTTTTCTTCGTCCTCTATTTCTTCCACCTCCTTCTTATATTGGTGTTGGACAGCACGTGAGAAGTCTTCCTTACACCCCCTCTCGCCTGCCTTTATTTAAATGCAGAAGGCTATGGATATGAGGCTTTTGGCGGGAATCGATGAACAAAGAATGACGAGCAAAAAAGCGCGGGAAAAAGAATGCCATGGTCCGATTGGTCAGTCCTGCGGGCGCCCAACGGTCATCGCCAGCTGATTGGACGAGGCGCCCAAGAATAATAATCTGGTAGATTTACTCGCATGGTGGCGTTGGGAATGGACCGAAGGAAGATATAAATATTTAGATGGTGGTGGATATTAGAGGCAAAGAGATTGATAAAGACTCAGCGTTATAAACTATCGAGGAGCTATCGAGAGGGACTTAAGAGGGTGAGAGAAAGAGAATGTTACTACTACTACTGCTACCACTATTATTTCTACTACTACTACTACTGTTACTGCTGCTGCTACCTTGGCCAATGTCCACCACCCTCTGGCTCTCACTGGTAGAAAACGTCTTGGAAGAAAAGATGAACTTTGGCCCGATTTCTTAATCAGTGTAAACCTAGGATACCATATCGTTAGTTAGCTAGACACACAAATGGATTTCATAAACGCATCTGACGTGTTCTGTATATGGCTAGGAACAATATGGTATCCTAGGTTTACAGTGTTTAAGAAATCGGGCCTTGAAATAGATGAATGGATCAGAGAGGGTGATAGACTTAGGAAATGATAAGCGAATGCAAGATCCTGTAAAGAAAAATACCAAAAATTTACATCGCCGATGTCATTTAGATGTGGAATGTTCTCTGGAAGAATCTTTCGGTTTGTCCCTCCATCCTCTCTATAGTTTTCTGCCCCAAATGAATTATTCAGCGCCGTTTATGACTTCACATTTCCCCCCCCCCTCTCTCTCTCTGTGGTAGATGTCCTTCGGAACCTGAATTTCAATGACATCATTTCAATAATGTTATGAAGATGACATGACTCTCCTTCATATGATCTTAATGAGAAACTTTGGGTGATTTTGCTTTGTGTTTGGACGTTATGTGCTTACGAAATAAAGTGACTTGTATTCTTGGACGTGTAAAAATGTCATCTTCTTTCTTCTTCTTTTTTTTATTATAGCTCTCGTTCATATCATCTTAATAAGAAACTTTCTTTTGCTTTTGTTTCCTGTTTACGATTTAATTGACTATCACTTACTGGCTTTTATTTATCTCTTTACAAGAGCCATGTTCCCCTCTTTTGAACATGTAAATTTTTTTTTCTATATAGATATTCATAACTTGTTCATTTATATTTGTATTTATTTTCAACAGCTTTGATTAGAAATTAAAAACTTCTTATAATCTGCAGCTGCTTTTTTCGGCTAAGCATACAAGATTATTTCAAAACAATTTATATATTTACTCTATTTCATAAAGTTCATTTAAGTATAGACTTCATCATTACGCGCGTAAGAAACAATGAGGAAGTCATCTCAAAAAAAATTATGTTAGCAAAAATAGAGAAACTCCTTAAAGGAATGTATGCTAATTGATAAATTAAAATTATGAAGAACAAGTGACCCCTAGGAATATACTCAAACATCCCAAGTCTCTGAGTATCAGTGACTTTGACATAAGTTTTATGTCTTACTAAAAGCTTAAAAATTATTGTTAGCAGTTATAAACTCCATATAGTATTTATTCATAAATAACAATTTAGATAAAAAAAGAGAGAGAGGAGTTGACACGGGGAAAAACTTCAAGCATCGTGAAATTGTCCTGTCCATCATAGACTTCGCCATCATTGCAATGAGTCGCATTGAGAACTATAAAATGATTACGATAGCAAAAATAGTTCTTTAGAGGAATGAATCGTAAATGATAAAGTAGAAAAAAAAAACAAGAGACGCAAGAAAATATGCAAGAATGTTGCAAAGCTCTTGACCAACTTTGATACCAGTCGTATTGAACACTAAATAATATATATATATATATATATATATATATATATATATATATATATATATATATATATATATATATATATATATATATATATATATATATATATATATATATATATATATATATATATATATATATATGCACGGTGTGTGCGTGTGTTTGCATGTGTGTGCATAAAAATTGGGACCGCCATTGTGTAGTGGTTAGAATTTTCGACCCGGGAAATGACACACCCGCTTTAGAGCTCACGTCGGGGCGTTATAAAAGGCATCCAGCCTTACTTTCCCTGCTTCAGTCTGTCTGTGTCCACCCCCATAATGAGGACTATTAGAGAGACATAAAACGTCATAAAAGAGATAAACTCCCCTAATGGAAGGCATCATCAGTGGCGTGCAAAAGGAGAAGAAGAAGAGACAATGAATAATACTCAAGAATCTTAAAAAAAAAAAAACTGACCATCACAGCCTGAGGCCATCATCCATATCTGTCGTATTAAGAGTGCCTTTGAGGTACCCACTGAATATTGTTAATAAATAGAAAGGAAAATTTATGATGGAACGGAAGGCGTTGAGTTTTCACCGTTAAGAACGCAGATTGGAGACCTTTAGGCGAGTGGTTAGAACACTCGACCCAGGAGTTGACAGACCCGCGATCAATCCCTTCGTGGGGCGCTTGGAAGAGCATCCAGCTTTAATTCCCTAACCACACTCTGTGTTCACCCGCATAATGGGAATTAATAGTGATATAGAATGTCCAGCCCCCCCTCTAAGTACAACTCTTCCCTTCACCTTTATATCTCCCAACTCCACCTTTCCCCTTCCCATCTTATCCATCTTTCCCCCTTCCCCTTTTATTCTGTATCCCTCCACCCCTTCTCCCACCAAGCTGAAGAACATCCCTGTTCAGTTCTGCATATTGAGTATCTGCTCAAATTTTGGCCCACCTCAATTTCGCTCAATTGACTTGTCTAATACACGTTTTCATCGTAGTTTGAGCTTTATGCTGGCTATGTCGAAGGTTTATTTTGCAGCCTTTTCTTCCCTGTTTGACTGATTGGCACCACCTTTGTTCTTATGTTTTCATTGATATTAATATGTATGTATGTAAGTATGTATGTATGCATGAGTTTGTATGTATGTATGTATGTGTGTGCGTATGCGTGTGTGTGTGTGCGCGTGCGTGCATGGATGTATGCATGTATATATGTATGTAGGTTTGTGTGTATGTATGTATGTATGTATGTATGTATGTATGTATGTATGTATGTATGTATGTATGTATGTATGTATATAAGTTATTTTAAGGGATGCGTATGTATGTTACAAATATATCTCTGAAGATGAGTGGTTATTTTCAGAAGTGATATTCTTCCTGTCCCGAGATGAGTCCGAGAGAGAAATACTGCCCGGTCGGACCTCCCTTAGGGGTCATCTAGGCGCGTTATCGGCTGATCCACTGAAGAATTTTGTTTGCTTTTCATGCGCCACAGTACGGATTCGAACGTGGGTGGACGTACACATGATGGAACCCGGGAATTAATGCAGAGGTGCCCTTCCTAACGCCTCTCGGTGGAATCGAAAACCACACTAGTCAGACTGACGGACACTTCATAACTTCATCTGTGCATAAATATACCCATTGGAGATTGTGTTAAATATAACAAGGGTCTTGGGACAATGAACACTACATTTATTATTGAAGTATTCTTACAAAACAGATTCAGCCTCCAAAAGCCTCTGAAGATATGGGGAATCGTCTCTCTGTCTCTGCATCTACAGACTAGCCCTAAAGCAGCCGTGATGGCTAACTGATGGCTGCCTACAAATGACTGGATCTTAGCGTATCCTCTCTGTAGCCTTGAGTAGGAATTTCTTTCGCTCTGACTGAACTAGAGCTAATGTTATACTTATACCTCCCACACCTCGATCAAGCTATGAGATACAAAAAAGAGGCGAGGGTCGGAGGTCCTTCTGTATATGCCTAGACCAATTAAATTAAAATTTGACTTGCCCTTCAATCAGGTAAATGCCCCAGATCATATGATGTGGGTGTGACTAGGGTAAAGCTGGTTCCTACGTAGGTGTTTAGACCTAGTTTCCTAGTTATATATGATGCGTGGGATCCACACCACGTGGTACTTGTTTCTATACAGCATGTTAATAGATGCAAATAATACGACAAGACTTGTCTCTTCTTGAATCATGCCCTCTACCACTGAGCTACCCAGCCCCCTACTGTAGAATTGCAATAGCAACACAAATTTAAGATAAGAAATTTGGCATTTCGTAGTTAACTTGACATTTTCTTATAAAGGAAAAAGTATGTGAATTATACGGTGGGGTTAGTTAAGACATTATGTATATCTAAAATGCAAGTATTCCACAAAGTATACAGTAGGTGTAGATAGATACATATATAGGCAAGAAGATATGGCTTCCTATTAAGAAAGAAGGGAAATTTTGCATTATTTATTTGATTGATTAATTAAATTATTTATTTATTTGTTTATGTACTTTTTTATGAGTGTGACACCGGGACAGGCTAAAACTGCCCTCATCAATAAAGGCCCGGGCACGCAAAAACAATAAGTCGAAGGAAAATAAAAAGCTTATGGACAAGGCAGAGATGAGGTAATGATTTTTATTTATCAATTTGCTTCATTCAGCAACTATGTACATTGAAATTCATCTGAAACTGTACCACAGTAATGGTTCGACAATACAAGCAAACCATCTTCTTCAATTGAAGATTATTCTTCATATGAAAAATTAACTTACACACAACCCTTACGTTGTATTCTTCGCTTGCGAGAATCACTGTACAGAAAATTCGACAAATACCCTTTTTGCTGTCATTTAAAACTCAATATTGTAAGGCATTTGCTACATCAGAAAACCGAGTTTTTCCCTCTATAATGAATTACAGTTGAAGGTCTTTTGGACTTATATAGCACTGGCCGAGGTAGCTCGATGCTAAAGTCCTCTTTCAGATATGGTTCTTTTCCTTGCCCTACATCTACACCAAATATTCTTGGGTGTTCGTTACATAACTCTTAGTATCCCTTCACATCTGACAAGTCACAACATTCCTCATCACTGTTTCGCTTTGTTTACCTTTTCTTGGTACACGGCCCCGATGAGGGCAGTATTTTTGCACCTCCTGGTCTCACACTAATTAAAAAAAAAGTGCTGTGGGTAGTTTCTATCTAAATGGGGAGTTGACATTCCTCTGCCTCCTGTTGATCTTATCTCTCTTTATCTATTATTCTGCCTTTGCATTTTCTTCTTCCTTTCTGCTTGGTCTGGGGTAAAGAATCCCGTCTTCGTCTTCTGCGCACCGTGAAAGTCGAGTATATGGGGCATAGTGAGGGTTTTGAAATCCACTCTTTTATACCTTCCTTTCTCGAAGAGTTAAGGCATACGAAAGAATAATTATAAAAAGAATGAGCTTAAAATAACTGTGTTCTCTGACTTGGTCACACACACTATAAGGGGGACATTGGCTTGGATATATAGGTAAATTTAGATAATATCTGTAGATAGATATAGCCAGCTAATATAGCTTCCGTTGCGTAATAAACTGTATATATAAGATGATTTCAAGAAAATATCCCACTTGAGTTAACTTCATTTATATGTACAGAGAAAGGCCTTGATTCCCCTCTAATATGGGGGTGGCCGAGTCAGAGCACACACCCAGTTAGACATTTTTGCACTCTTTGCTAACACATCCATCTTTCTTCATTGAGAAAATGTAAATTATAAGGAAACAGAGGGAGAAAATCCCACCTGTGTTTTGAGCAATTTGTTAGTAAATATTAATACTATTTACTCTATCGGGACGGACAAAGAATATTGCCCACATCGGACCCGGGCACCAAAAATATATAAGGCAAAGAGAAGCATATATTGCGATTGCTGTGACTTGTCAGATGTGAAGGGATGATAGGAAATAGGAAACGAATTCGCCAGAATATTCGGTGTAGATGTAGGCGCAGGATAAGAACCATAACAGAAGTAAAAATTAAAAGGAAAATCTATAATTGACATTCATAGAGTGCCCTATGAAGGATGCCAAAAAGGAAAGGAAGTCGTTTTCACGATATTTTGCTGGCTTATAAAGTGGGCAACCCCCCCCCAGGTATCAGCAGCGGGTTTTGGGGGGAGG
>JAXCGZ010020111.1:17500-22473 GCA_037179515.1 Halocaridina rubra
GTGTGTGTGTGTGTGTACCAAATCAAATCTGATATGTGATAACATTAAACATTTCTGCCATTGACGAGGCTTCGAACGTCCAACACTTACCGATGGATTGTCAAGTGTGTTATGGGCTCGAATCCTTGTAAGGAAAAAAAAAAATAAAAAAAAAAATAAAAAAATTAAAAAAAAAAATAAAATAAAAATATATATATATATATATATATATATATATATATATATATATATATATATATATA
Organism: Halocaridina rubra; assembly: GCA_037179515.1. NCBI lineage: Eukaryota > Metazoa > Arthropoda > Malacostraca > Decapoda > Atyidae > Halocaridina > Halocaridina rubra. Next base: position 17,743 of record JAXCGZ010020111.1, read on the forward strand.
TATATATATATATATACAACGTAAAGATATTGTTATTCTATCCTTGAATCTGTTGTTTTATGTTTCATGTTTTTTTTTCTATGCATTCTATCTTTAAATGGACATGTCAGTATTTCTCGGAGGTATGGAATATAGATATTCTGAAAACTCGTGATTCTCTCTCTCTCTCTCTCTCTCTCTCTCTCTCTCTCTCTCTCTCTCTCTCTCTCTCTCTCTCTCTCTCTCTCTCTCTCTCTCTCTCTCTCTCTCTCTCTCTCTCTCTCTCTCTCTCTCTCTCTCTCTCGCTTGCTTTAATAAGCAACCACATTCTTGTGAAAAATAAGGAATAACTTCAGATATTGAAAAATATTCCAATCTAGATTACTTTGCTTTCATACAATGGATGCTTGACGAGAAAAAATCAAAATCCTGGAAGTGTCAGAACCCTGGAATGAGAATAGGAGATTGAAACTAAGAAATACAAAGGATATACAATGGAGAATAAGTAAGAAGATGCGGAAACGTTGATTTCTTTTAACGTTTCTTTGCTTCTACCAACTCATCATATATAACGAATACGTCTTCGTGGAGAATTCTAGGAACAGATTCGTTTAGAGGAGAGAGAGAGAGAGAGAGAGAGAGAGAGAGAGAGAGAGAGAGAGAGAGAGAGAGAGAGAGAGAGAGAGAGAGAGAGAGAGAGTTTCCTTTATTTTACTTATGAAGGGTAATATTTTTTTTTCTCTAAATACTGATTATTACTGTGATTTTGGGGTTTCATTTTTTAAGGTAATTATACTTTAATTTACTTCAGGGGGTTTTGATACTGGATATTAATTATTTCTATGGTTCTAATTTTATTTCAGTATTATGTTACCATAATTTTAATATCCAAAAGGACCTTGAAAATACTCATTAATTATAATGAAATTTTCACGTTTTAATTTTATTTTAAATTATTAAATTAATCTTATTTCCTATGCGGCTTTAAATCTGTCATGACTTTAATTATCCCATAATTTCTGTTAAATACTAAACTTATTTTCTATCTGTAGCTTTTTAGCTTTCTCCTAGAGACTTAAATTCCTATAATTCCTTTAATTTGAGATAGTTTAAAGGGAGTTGTCGTCTTCCTCAGACCAGGGAAGAACTGTCGTACCCAAAGACCATTTAATCCTATCAATTTAATATAGTATTTGCTGAATCTACAATGTATTCCTGTTTTGTAGTTGCGCGCACACGACGCCCTGTTCAAAGCGTGTAAAGGAAATCCTCTCGAGCGAAATACATATCTACGCACGCCATTTTCAAACCTTTTCCTTTGAATTGGTTCTCAGACCTTATTCTAAGAGTTAGTTTTCACATGCCTTTTTCAAACCTTTTCCTCTAAATTGGCTCGCAATCCTTATTCTAAGACTTAATTTTCACAGGCCATTTTCAAACCTTTTTCTCTGAATTGGTTCTCAGACCTTATTCTAAGAGTTAATTTTCACATGCCATTTTCAAACCTTTTCCTCTGAATTAGTTCTCAGACCTTATTCTAAGAGTTACTTTCACATGCCATTTTCAAACCTTTTTCCCCTGAATTAGTTCTCAGACCTTATTCTAAGAGTTAATTTTCACAGGCCATTTTCAAACCTTTTTCTCTGAATTGGTTCTCAGACCTTATTCTAAGAGTTAATTTTCACATGCCATTTTCAAACCTTTTCCTCTGAATTAGTTCTCAGACCTTATTCTAAGAGTTACTTTCACATGCCATTTTCAAACCTTTTTCCCCTGAATTAGTTCTCAGACCTTATTCTAAGAGTTAATTTTCACATGTAATTTTCAAACCTTTTTCTCTGAATTAGTTCTCAGACCTTATTCTAAGAGTTAATTTTCACAGGTCATTTTCAAACCTTTTCCTCTGAATTAGTTCTCAGACCTTATGGTAAGAGTTAATTTTCACATGCCATTTTCAAACTTTTCCTTCTAAATTAGTTCGCAAACTTTATTCCATGAGAAAATGTTCATACGCCATTTTCAAACTTTTTTCTCTGAATTAGTTCTCAAACCTTATTCTAAGAGTTAATTTGTACACACCATTTTCATTCCTAAATCTACCAGTTTTTTACCCTTTTCTTGGGGGTTAGTGACACGCTCCATTTTCAGCCCTTTTCATCGGAGTTAGCTCTTACACTATTTTCAGACCTTATACTAGGAGATAGCTCTCATGCACCATCTACAAATGTTATCCTAGGATATGAATTTCAAAAACATAAATCGACAGTAAAGTTAGTTCATTCGCGCCATTTTCAACCCTTTTCGTCAGAATTTGTTCTTACGCACCATTTTCACACCTTTTTCTCTTAATTAGTTCTTACATGACATTTTCAACCCTTTTCCTCTGAATTAGTTCTCACATGACATTTTCAAACCTTTTCCTCGGCTTTATTTCTTACCTCCCATTTATAAACCTTATGCTTGGAGCTAATTTTCACATATTATTTTGAAACCTATATCCTAAAGTTAGTTCACAAGTGCCGATATCAACCATTTTCCTCAGAGTTAGTTCTCACACTCCATACTCATGCCCTTTCCTCCGAATTAGTTCTCACTCGCCATTTTCACATTCTTTCCTCTGAATTAGTTCTCTCACGCCGTTTTCAAACCTTTTCCTCTATATTAGTTCTCACACGACATTTACAAACTTTGTCCTAGAAGTTATATTTCCCATTCATTCTCAAACCTATATTCTCTTTAAGTTAGTTCATACATTCCATTTTCAACCCTTTTCCTTGGTGTTAGTTCTTAGGTGCTATTTTCAAACCTTTTCCTCATATTTTAGTCTTCATGGTGGCCGCAGTAGCTCAATGCTATAACATGCTAGTCAGGAAGTGACTGATGCGGATTTAAGCCCACCTTTGTGCTTTAGGAGGGGTATCCAGTCTAAATTCCCCAGCTCCAACCTATATGTGTCCATTTCCATTCTTGTGGACTAATTGTTACGCATTAAATAGTGTTTTTCCATGTAGTTTAGAACCCATTAACCATATTTCAAATTTTTTCTTAAAGAGTTAGTTCTCGCACACCTTATTTTCAATCCTTTTTTATATTTAGTTCTGTATTTTCTTTGACAAAACGTCGGCGTATGTAACACCAGTCTGTCTTCGACCTAGCAAATCTAGAATTCACTCGAATTCAACTCCCCGGTCGATTTGTATAGTTTTTCTTTTCTTCTGAACTACATGATGAGGAGTTTTTTTTTTTTTTTACCCACCCGATGTCCAGTCACTGGGCACAAAGAGTATATCACTGATGTAGAAGGTCAGTGATGAAACGATATCCTAGGAAATTGGTTCGGTAAAAGCAAAAATGCTTAATACATGAAAATGACATAGACTGTAATATATTTATAAAGCTAAATGAATTATTTGAGGTATAGTATTGAACGTGTGTGTGTATGTTTGCGTGCTTGTTCGGCTTGCATGTGTGTTTATATGCGTGTTCGGATGTGCATGTCTGTGTACGTACACATGTGTGTGTGCGCATGTGTGTGTCTTCTAAACTTAATATAATGTGAAAGTAGTTTACTAGCTAGACAGGTTTTTGTGTCTTTTCGTTTACATTCCAATTAATTTACTTCTTACCTGAACTACTTAATATTAAGATTAAAAATCCCCCCCACCCCCAAACACAGGCGGCAAAACACTAAATGTGATTGGAGTAGAACACGCGAACGATTAAGTGTATTAACGAACGTTAATAAAAGTATATAAAAAAGATTTGTCATATGTAGAAACATAATGGAGTTTCGATTAAAAGAATAATAATGTAAGTATATACATGATGAAGTTTTGGGGAAGGACCTTTAATCGTACTTTCTGTTTAATGAGGGGTTTAGGATTTTTTTTTTTTTTGCATATGCCACAGTACCACGTGTCATTATTTTCTTATTTAGATTGCAATTAATAATAATGAAGGTTGGAGAAAAACATGGTGTAACATTTTGGTCCTTATTTTACTACACGTTACCGTGGTTTTCTAGAGTAATGATAATAATAATAATAATAATAATAATAATAATAATAATAATAATAATAATAATTTATTATTATTATTATTATTATTATTATTATTATTATTATTATTATTATTATTATTATTATTATTATTATTATTATTATTTCTATAATTTCTCTCTCTCTTTTTTTTAGCCCCCTTCCACTCCCCTCACATCTGGTACAGAAATGAAGAGATATCATAAAACTTTTTTTTTTATTTATTTTTATTATTATTTCCTGCCATTTAGTATGATCCACCCCACTCCATACACATTCATCCTTGTAAATAAACAGGGGTCATAACTCTTAGAAATAAGAGGAAGAAGAAGAGGAAGATGAAGCGAATCACCAGAGCAATGGCATATTTATGCGAGATTGTCCCCTAGGCCGGACTAAGACTTGACGGAGAGAATGGCGTTGTAACTGTCCCCCTGGCGGTCATTGGCGTAGTTAGAACACTGGACCACAACAACCATCTTTAGGATTACTGACCCAACTCGCTTTATTACCCACACCTCGTTTCCAACGACCAGAAGGATGACCTGCTGATGTTTTTATAATGCCTTTTTGCTTTCCATGGGTAAGAGAAGGAACGAGAATGGGGTAGGTGGCCCTTGGGAGGAGGGATAATGGGTTAGATAGCTCTTGGGTGGAGGGAGAATGGGGCAAATGGTTCTGGAGACACCAAAGCACTGGAAGGCTGACTCTTGTA
>JAXCGZ010020112.1:0-22427 GCA_037179515.1 Halocaridina rubra
AATTACAGTGAATGAGGTGATAATGACGTGACATACATATCATTTACAATTATTTTTTTCGTTTACGTACTGTATAAACCCTCCCTGCACTGTTAAAAAAAACACCCTTAACATTATAGATAAGAGCAAACAACTGAAATTTTTATGAAAGTGATAGGAAAACTTACCGTGAATGTGATGATGACGTGACATACATACTCATTTACAATTATTTTTTCGTTTACGTACTGTATAAACCCTCCCTGCACTGTTGAAAAAACACCCTTTACATTATAAATAACAGCAAGCAACGTAAATTTTTATGAAAGTGATAGATAGAATTACGGTGAATGAGGTGATAATGACGTGACATACATACTCATTTACAATTATTTTTTCGTTTACGTATTGTATAAACCCTCCCTGCACTGTTAAAAAAACACCCTTTACATTATAAATAACAGTAAGCAACTTAAATTTTTATGAAAGTGATAGATAAAATTACGGTGAATAAGGTGATAATGACGTGACATACATACTCATTTACAATTATTTTTTCTTTTACGTACTGTATAAACCCTCCCTGCACTGTTAAAATAAACCCTTTACATTATAAATAACAGCAAGCAACGTAAATTTTTATGAAAGTGATAGATAAAATTACGGTGAAATAGGTGATAATGACGTGACATACATACTCATTTACAATTATTTTTTCGTTTATGTACTGTATAAACCCTCCCTGCACTGTTAAAGAAACACCCTTTACATTATAAATAACAGCAAGCAACGTAAATCTTTATGAAAGTGATAGATAAAATTACGGTGAATGAGGTGATAATGAAGTGACATACATACTCAATTACAATTATTTTTTCGTTTACTTACTGTATAAACCCTCCCTGCACTGTTAAAGAAACACCCTTTACATTATAAATAACAGCAAGCAACGTAAATTTTTATGAAAGTGATAGATAAAATTACGGTGAATGAGGTGATAATGGCGTGACATACATACTCATTTATAATTATTTTTTCGTTTACGTACTGTATAAACCCTCCCTGCACTGTTAAAAAAAACACCCTTTACATTATAAATTACAGCAAGCAACGTAAATTTTTATGAAAGTGATAGATAAAATTACGGTGAGGAGGTGATAATGACGTGACATACATACTCATTTACAATTATTTTTTCGTTTACGTACTGTATAAACCCTCCCTGCACTGTTAAAAAAACACCCTTTACATTATAAATAACAGTAAGCAACGTAAATTTTTATGAAAGTGATAGATAAAATTACCATGAATGAGGTGATGATGACGTGACACACTCATTTATAATTATTTTTTCGTTTGCAAACTGTATAAACCCTCCCTGCACTGTTAAAAAAACACCCTTTACATTATAAATAACAGCACGCAACGTAAATTTAAAAAAAAAAATGAAAATACTGAAAATGTTTTTTTTTCAATATTTTAATTTTTTTGCGTATACCCATAAAAGAAAATAATAATATATCCAAAAAAAAACCGCGATAGAGTGAGAACGCGAACCAAGAAGCGCGAATAACCGGGGTAACACTGTATATATATATATATATATATATATATATATATATATATATATATATATATATATATATATATATATATATATATATATATATATACACACAATTTGTTCCTTTGTTGCACGATTTTTTTATCTGCGAAATTGTAATAACGCCCCAAAAAAATAATAGTAAACAATTCGAATTTCGCGAATAACGGCCTCCCCCCAAAACAAATTTTTTTATTTATTTTTTTTTCTAAATAAGAGCCAGTGGCTGTGTCTTCCGCGAGTAAGAAGAGGATTATGATAAGAAAAGATCATCATTATTATACATTATATATACACCCACCCTATCTCTGTCATATGTCTATCTAATCTACATTTGAAAGTGTCTAAGGTATTGGCATTTATTATCCTACTATTAATACTCTACGGTATTACCAAGCCAACTTTCACCAATTTCCCTTATGAACATAAATTAATCAAGCTTAAATCCATTACCCATTACGAGTTCTGGTTTGATCATGAGTTTTTAAAACTTTATTAATATCACCTTTGTTAATCCCTTCAAACCATTTATGCACCTCAATCATATCCCCCCTAACTCTGTACCTCTCTAGAGAATGTAGATTAAGTATTTTAATCTATTATATGGTAGATTTAGGCATTGCATAATTAATTTTTTTTTTCGTTTTTTAGTATTTTTACATTTATTTTAACCTTTTCTGTATAAACCCTCCCTGCACTGTTAAAAAACCTTCCTTTACTTTATAAATGACTGCATGTAAGCGTAAATTTATATGAACGTGATAGGTAAACTTACCGTGAATGAGGTGATGATGACGTGTATAGATTCCAGAGGAAATTATTCCGCAGCCAATGACAGCTTTGTGGCTGCTTTTTGCGAGAGAAGAACTTGGTAATGGGGAGTTACTGTTGCTGTTTCTTCTTTTGTTGGAAGATGGCCTTGTAAGGAATCATGGCATCGTTGAGAAGATTGCAGAAGGTCACTGAACGAACCATATTATCTTCATGTTCTTGCGAGAGATTTTGGACTGCTTTCACAAGTTCATACATGGCTGCCAGACGTTCGAGTGTAAGGCCAGGTTCTTCAAGTTCTTTGTGCGTTTCCTCTGGGCGTTCTTCTTCCTCTTTTTCGCTCACTGATTTTGTCTTTCCCTCTAAGTCTTCATCAGTCAAAGGCTGCGAGTGGCAGTCTATCAGTTCATTCACGTCTTCGTGAGTCGTATCTTCAAAGTCTTCTCCTCCTAGCAATGCAGCCAACTTCACAGTTTTCGCAACTGCCAAGTATGGACTTCGTCAGGACAAATCCTTTGTAGTCGTAGACGACCTTGGGCCACACGTTCCTCCATCTGGCAATGATTGTGGCTGGCTTCATCTCATTGCTTGCATTCTGAATATTTTGAAGGCATGAAGCAATCATGTAGTTACGTCAGTAAGTCTTCATTGAGAAATCTTTGTCCGAATCCATGGATTCAACCAGGTTCGCCAGGGCATTTCGTGTGTTAAGGACCTTGAACGCACAAATAACGCCTTAATCCATAGGCTGAATCAGCGATGTTGTATTCGATGGCAGGAGCTCTACTTGAACACCGTCATATTCAAGATTAGTTGCGTGGCCACCAGCATTGTCCATCAAAAGAAGGACTTTAAATTCAAGGCCGTTTTTCCGCAAGATAAATTTTGAACTGAGGGATAAAGCATTGGTGAAACCAGTCCGATGTGAGGCTTTTCATGATTAAGGCCTTAGGGCTATGCATTCATTACACTGACAGCAGATTCTTATTCTTATTCTTCAAAGCCCTAGGGTTCTTAGACTTGTAAATAAGCCGGGCTTTAACATGAAGCCTGCAGCACTCCCGCACATGATGAGGGTAATGCGGTCTTTGTGCACTTTAAATCGCGGGGCTTTAGCATCTTCCTTGAAGAGAAAAGTGCGAGACGGCATTCTCTTCCAAAATAACCAGGTCTCATCCATTTTAAACACTTGCTCAGGAGCATATTCCCCTTCAGCGATAATTTTCTAAAAATCGTTGTTCTCATAATCTTCAGCTGCAGCTGTATCTGCAGAGGCAGCTTCGCCATAAACCGAAACGCTCCTTAGGCCATAGCGTTTTTGAAATTTGGCGAACCATCCCTTGCTTGCCACGAACGATTGTTTCCTCGGTGGAGAATCGCTGGAGGGTCCTGATTGCAGGTTGTCGATATCTTCTCTCTCCTCCTCTCCATGGTCGCCACTGTTGTCATCAGGTTCGTTTGCAGCGAATATATCGTACAGCTTCTTAGCCTTTGTTTGTATGATATTGGTGTCTATGCTGATCTTCTTTCTGCAATCAGCAATCCACAGGGCCATGCAGTTTCCATCCGCACTATTATCTTATTGCAGGGTGTTACGACCCTCTTTGCTGTTTTACTAAATGAAATAGTTGCTGTTTTCCTGTTATTTGCCTCGTCCTTTTTGATGTAGCGAACAGTAGATTCGTTGAGGCCAAAATGGCGCCGACATCCGCAAACCTTCTTCCTTCCTTCAGCATATCTAACAGTTTTACCTTATCTGCTATGGTCAACATCTTCCTTTGCCGCTTAGGCTCACTACCAGAAGCCTTAGAAGATGAAGGACACTTGGGCGGCATTGCAGGGGTGGAAATAGAGCAAAAGTTTTACAAAAATCACAAGCACAATGTATTAAAAAGCACAACACGAACAGCGCACATGTGAGTTAGACTGAACGGGTGAGGCGAGACAATGGAAGATGGTGGGAGAATGAAGCTTCAATCAAAAAGCCAATCAGACCCCATGATGCAGAACATACAGAAACACAATTATGTGATTCGTCGTCTCCCTCCCTTTCAGCCAATAGCATAACATGAACTATCCCACATAGGTGCGAATCTTTGCGTTTTCCAAGACGCCAATACAGTGTATGCTATCGCACACTATTTCACATGGTGCAATACTGTATTTTCATTATTTATGTTTTTTAAAATTTTTTACTGTTTTATTATTCTTAGGCTAGGAAATACTTTTTCTTCAATAAAATAATGAAAATACTGGAAATTTTAAAATGAACTAGCTCATGTAGGTGCGACTCTTTTTCGTTTTCTGAATCCTGATACTGGTATCGTATTTTACATGGTGCAATACTGTGAATTACATGTTTAAATTTATGTTATTTACTATTTTTTACTGTTATTATTCTTAGGCTAAGAAATAAATTTTTTTTATCAATAAAATAATGAAAATACTGGAACTTTTAATATGTGCTAGCTCACGTAGGTGTGACCTTTTGCGTTTTCCGAAACACCAATACTGGTATTGTACTTTCTATGGTGCAGAGTTACATGTTTAAATTTATGTTTTATTTACTATTTCTTACTGTTTTATTATTCTTAGGCTAGGAAATACTTTTCTTATCAATAAAATAATGAAAATACTGGAAATTTTAATATGTACTAGCTCACGTAGGTGCGACCCTTTTCGTTTTCCAAAACGCTGATACCAGTATCGTATTTTACATGGTGCAATACTGTGAGTTACATGTTTAAATTTATGTTTTTTACTATTTTTACTGTTTTATTATTCTTAGCTAAGAAATATATTTTATTATCAATAAGAAATGAAAATACTTGAAATTTTAATATGTGCTAGCTCACGTAAGTGCGACCCTTTGCGTTTTCCGAAACGCCAATACCGGTATCATACTTTCTATGGTGCAGAGTTACATGTCTAAATTTGTTTTATTTTATTTTTTTTTTTACTATTTCTTACTGTTTTATTATTCTTAGGCTGGAAAATAATTTTTTTTTATCAATAAAATAATGAAAAAAACAAATTGGTTTTAATAAAATAATGAAAATACAGAAACTTTTTTAATATTTTAATATTCTCACATATACCCAGAAAAAAAAACCTTGACTAAAACAAAACGCAATGCACTGAATTCGCAATAGGTGAACCGCGATATAGCGAGGGATTATTGTATATATATATATATATATATATATATATATATATATATATATATATATATATATATATATATATATATATATATATACCGTATATATATATATATATATATATATATATATATATATATATATATATATATATATATATATATATATATATATATATATATATATATATATATATATATATATATATATATATATATACATACAGGTATACCTCACCCAACGTCGTTAATTGGTTCCAGGAGAGACGACTTAAGTCGAAAAATGACTTAAATCGAATTAGCTTGTCTCTAGGCTAGCCTAGGCTAGGCTAACCCGAAAATAACCATTCCTAGTTCTGCACTTTAGTCATGAATGCAATTTGCAATAATATATGGATAATAAGAATCTATTTTAAGCTTACAAACAAATACTGCATAGTACAGAAAAAAAGTATAGGTAATTAAATTTACGAATGCAATTTGATGATGTTTACCGTACATTGCGGATGCTTTATTTATGAATGTGGTTTGCTATGACATGATAAAATAAAAGCCTTTTTTAAGTTTAAACACAAATACAGAAATTATTATTATTTTGCAATAATAATAATAATAATTAAATAATTTATTTTAAATTTACCTTGGTGGTTTACATCGCGGACGTAGATGGCTGTGGATCGTCAACATCAACAGCTGATTCTGGCTGTTGTCGTCGTTGTCCGATAGGACAACGACAACAACAGCTAACAATGCTAACACTACTATCAATAGCGGTTTCGTGGAAATGACGAGTGATGACGCCTAACGGTAGATATTGGAACTACTGTACGTATTTTAATAAAATTTTATATGCTTTTATTCTTATTTTTCGTACAATAACATTGTTTTATGTGCTTTTGTTTTTATTTATTGTACAGTAGCATGATTTCATGTTCTTTTAATGGTTTTCTAGTGATATTATGATTCCTATATTTGTAGCGGACAGACGTAAAGTTGCTAACAATGCTAACAATAGCAGTTTCGCGGGAATGATGAGTGACGACGCCTAATGGGAGATATTGGAACTACTGTACGTATTTTAATAAGATTTTATATGCTTTTATTCTTATTTATTGTACAATAACATGATGTTTTGTGCGTTTCTTTTATTTATTGTACAGTAACATGATTTCAGTTGCTTTTAATGGTTTTCTAGTGATATTATGATTCCAATATTTGTAGCGAACAGACGTAAGGTTGCTAACAATACTAACAATAGCAGTTTCGTGGGAATGACAAGTGACGACGCCTAACGGTAGATATTGAAACTATTGTACGTATTTTAATAAGATTTTATATGCTTTTATTCTTATTTATTGTACAATAGCATGACTTTATGTGCTTTTGTTTTTAGTTATTGTACAGTAACATGATTTCATGTGCTTTTAATGGTTTTCCAGTGATATTATGATTCCAATATTAGTAGCGGACAGACGTAAAGTTCATTATGATGATGTAAACTTTATTTTTATTTTTTTTTTTATTTTTCCATATATTTTTTTGAAAACCGACGTATAATCGAGAACGACTTAACTCGAAATGACCTAAGCCGAGGTATACCTGAATATATATATATATATATATATATATATATATATATATATATATATATATATATATATATATATATATATATATATATATATATATATATATATATATATATATATATATATATAATATATATATATATATATATATATATATATTGGCATTTATTATTCTACTAGGAATCTACTGTATTACCAAGCCAATTTTCACTAATTTCCCTTCTGAACCTAAACTTATCAAGCTTAAATCCATTGCCCATTATGAGTTCTGGTTTGATCATGAATTTTTAAAACTTTATTAATTATCACCCTTGTAATGACCTGTCAGATGTGAAGGGATTATAAAAGATGTGCAATGAATATCCAGCTCTCTGCTGGGTTTTAATATACCTCTGCATTACTTTTATGATGTCTATTCCAAAAATTCTCCTTAGATATTATTATTATTATTATTAATATTATTATTATTATTATTATTATTATTATTATTATTATTATTATTTTTATTTTTAACAATAATTTTCCTTTGATGATGATTGTGGAGATTATTATTATTATAAAGTTTATAATGCTAATAAACATTCTGAGTCATTCATGATTTTTACCCTTAAAGCATATTGTAATGATATATAACACTCAAAAGCCAAGAAGTAATGAAATAACAATTGAAGGGACTGTTTCATTAGCAAAATCATTAGTTTTTCATCGTTGTTAGCCATAATTTATCTTGTATATATGTCCACCACAAGCTAAAAAAAGAAGGATAATAATTACTTGAAGAAACCATTTGATTAATCATTGCTGCTGCTGGTCTTCTATATCAGATATACTATTATCGAAATACATACAGCACAGTGCAATAACAAAAACCTTTCTCCAGCAAAAATATTATTTGGTAACTCTTTTTCGCAAGATCCTTCTAAATGCTGAAAATATCCTCTAAATTCCAATATGATCCTGTGCCCTTGTAAATATCCTAAATTCATAGTGCTTTTCGCAGAGAGAGAATATCATCTTAATTGCCTCAGTTTTAATGCTCACTACATTTGGGTACAAAGAGAGAGAGAGAGAGAGAGATGCCTCTCTTGAGTTCTTTCCATTTGCTGGTTCTGCAGTAACTGCATTTGGAATAATCACCCCAAAGCATTTAATGTGACTTCTCTCTTGCCATTTGCTGGCCTCGACTATTCCATTTGATAATACGAAAACATTGGTGGGATTTCTGTGTGTTTGCTTTTATATATATATATATATATATATATATATATATATATATATATATATATATATATATATATATATATATATATATATATATATATATATATATATATATATATATATATATATATATATATATATATATATATATATATATATATATATATATATATATATATATATATATATATATAATGTACCCTGTGAGGCGGGCACAATATCAAAGAATAGCCTCACCGTATTTCCTGCGTGTTGTAAAAGGCGACTAAAAGTGGACGGGGCGGGGGGACTAGGAATCCCCCCCTTGTATCAACCTCCTGCGAGACGTCAAGAAGAAGGGGAGTTTCCTTTCTTGATGTCGTCTACCCCCCAATTTAAGGGAGAAACAGCCAAGGTATATGTATTATTTCTTAATGTTTGACTTAGGTTTTTTTTTTTTCTTGAATTATTGTCTTTCATTTTCAGAATGTGCCCTGTGGGGCGGGCACAATATCAAAGAATAGCCTCACCGTATTCCCTGCGTGTCGTAAAAGGCGACTAAAAGTGGACGGGGCTGGGGGACTGGGAATCCCCCCCCCTTGTATCAACCTCCTGCGAGACGTCAAAGAAGAAGGGGAGTTTCCTTTCTTGATGTCGGCTACCCCCCAATTAAAGGGTTAAACAGCCAAGGTATATATATATATATATATATATATATATATATATATATATATATATATATATATATATATATATATATATATATATATATATATATATATATATATATATATATATATATATATATATATATATATATATATATATATATATATATATATATATATATATATATATATATATATATATATATATATATACACTTTATGATTATGACTCCAGGACAAGCCAAAAAATAATAAAATAAAACAGCCTTTATCGGGCCTGGGCACAAAGAATACTTAGAGTAAAGAGAAACATATATAGAGTGTAATGTCCTGTCAGATTATAAAAGGTGTGTAATGAATATCCAATAATATTCACCGTAGCTGGTGCCATGAGCCAAATTTGTATATATATATATATATATATATATATATATATATATATATATATATATATATATATATATATATATATATATATATATATATATATATATATATATATATATATACATACAGTAATCCCTCGCTATTTCGCGGTTCATCTATTGCGAATTCAGTGTATCGCGGATTTTTTTTTGGCAAAAAAAAAAAAAAGAAAAATTTAAAGATTATTTTGACACCAGGATGGGCCAAAAAATGATAAAGTAAAACAGCATTTATCAAGCTGTAAAGAGAGACAGAGATGGAGAGTGTAATGACCTGTCAGATGTAAAGGGATTATAAAAGATGTGTAATGAATATCCAGTTCTCTGCTGGGTTTTAATATACCTCTGCATTACTTTCATGATGTCTATTCCAATCATTCTCCTTAGATATTATTATTATTATTATTATTGTTATTGGGGATAATAATTTTCCTTTGATGATGAATGTGGAGATTATTATTATTATTATTATTATTATTATTATTATTATTATTATTTATTGTAAAAATAATGGTTCAATTACAAATTTGTAATAATAATAATAATAAAAATAATAATAATAATAATAATAATAATAATAATAATAATAATAATAATAATAATAATATCTAAGGAGAATTTTTGGAATAGACATTATGAAAGTAATGCAGAGGTATATTAAAACCCAGCAGAGAATTGGATATTCATTATACATCTTCTATAATCCCTTCGCAGCTGACAGATCATTACACTCTCCATCTCTGTTTCTCTTTACAGCCTGATAAAGGCTGTTTTATTTTATCATTATTTGGTTCGTCCTTGTGTCATAATCAGAATTTTCTTATTTTTTCTTTATTTTTTAGGTGTTCCTATTTCGTGGGAATTCACCTATCGCAGCCGGTCCTGTAACCGAACCCCCGTGATAAACGAGGGATTATTGTATATATATATATATATATATATATATATATATATATATATATATATATATATATATATATATATATATATACACACAGTAATCCTTCGCTATTTCGCGGTTCACCTATCGCGGATTTACTGTATCGCAGATTTTTTTGGGGGGGAATTTTTTTTTTTTTTTTTTTTTTAAGATTATTGTGACACCAGGATGGGCCAAAAAATGATACAATAAAACAGCCCTTATCAGGCTGTAAAGATACACAGAGATGTAGTGTGTAATGACCTGTCAGATGTGAAGGGATTATAAAAGATGTGTAATGAATATCCAGCTCTCTGCTGGGGTTTAATATACCTCTGCATTACTTTCATGATGTCTATTCCAATAATTCTCCTTAGATATTATTATTATTATTATTATTATTATTATTATTGGCAACAATAATTTTCCTTTGATGATGATTGTTGAGATTATTATTATTATTATTATAATTATTATTATTATTATTATTAAGGTCTCATAATTTTTTGTACATCTGTTGGTTTATTTACTTTAATAACTGTGTACAGTGCCCCTTCATAGTTGGCTGGGACAAAGAGAGTGTGGGGGGTTGGGTTGAATAGAATGTTGGAGAGAGAGAGAGAGAGAGAGAGAGAGAGAGAGACTTCTTTAATTAACTCTAGTTCATTCAACTAAAACTACATTATTTATTGTAAAAATAATGGTTTAATTACAGATTCGTATTAATAATGATACTAATAATATTAATAATAATAATAATAATAAAAATAATAATAATAATAATAATAATAATAATAATAATAATAATAATAATAATAGTAATCTCCACAATCATCATCAAGGGAAAATTATTGTTAAAAAAAAATAACAATAATAATAATAATATTAATAATAATACTAATAATAATAATAATAATAATAATAATAATAATAATAATAATAATAAGAAGAAGAAGAAGAAGAAGAAGAAGAACTAAGGAGAATTTTTGGAATAGACATCATGAAAGTAATGCAGAGGTATATTAAAACTCAGCAGAGAGCTGGATACTCAAAACACATCTTTCATAATCCCTTCACATCTGACAGGTCATTACACTCTCCATCTCTGTTTCTCTTTACAGCCTGATAAATTCTATTTTATCATTTTTGGGCCGTCCTGGTGTCATAATCATCTTAAATTTTTTTTATTTTTATTTTATTATATTTATTTATTTTTTTCCAAGTGTTCCTACCTCGTGGAAATTCACCTATCGCGGCCAGTCCCGGAACTGAACCCCCGCGATAAATGAGGGATTACTGTATATATATATATATATATATATATATATATATATATATATATATATATATATATATATATATATATATATATATATATATATATATATATATATAATGTAGTTTAGAAATAATTTTTCTGTAAATTTTACACAGATAATCAATTTGTTTGCATTAAATGTAATATAGTTCCACTTTACATTAATTTATTCTAGTTAAAAATAAGTATTAATCTATTTATCTATAGCCTGTCTATCTATATGTCTTTCTGTCTATCAACTTATAATACTGTCTGTTTTGCAAAGTATGTCTTTATCTCTGAGTAAATTAATTGACTTTAATTAATAATGAATTACTGATTATTTTGCTTTATAGGTACAGAAGCTTCTGTGACACAAATATCATAAATATTTAAGAAAATACTATAATATCAAGCAACTCTTATTTTACTATAATAATAATAATAATAATGATGATATTAATAAAGGTCGATCTTTACTTTTACACACTCAATTTAGGAAAGTATGATGAAATTTATAAGGTTAAATTCAGTAATATTCAATTTTACATCCAAAATTAGGAAATGTAATTATATTTACAATATTATTAGGTTAGATCAGGTAAGTTAGTTCAACTTTAGTTAAAAAAGGGAGTTGGGACAATATTTTTTAGTTTTTTTATATCGTATTCAGTGTTTCGTACTTTAATTTCACTCTTTGGGATGTGAAAATAAAGATTTACTATTAATAATAATATATTATTATTGCTGTTGTTTTTGTAATGTACATTACTTAAAACTTATTATTATTATTATTATTATTATTATTATTATTATTGTTATTGTTAATATTACAGTGATCCTTCTCTGGATCGCGTTTCTTGGCTCACGTTTTCACTGTACCACGATTTTTTTTGGCAATTTTTTTTTTGGGGGGGGTATATACAAAAATATTAAAATATTAAAAAAAAAAATTTCAGTATTTTAATTTTTTTTATTGAAAAAAACATATTTCATTATCTAATTGATAAAAAACTTTAATTCCCAGCCTACGAATAATAAAACAGTAAAAAATAGTAAAAAACATAAATTTAGATATACTGTACAGTATAACTCATAGTATTGCATCATGTGAAAGTGTTCGATAGCGTACAATATATTGGGGTCGCAGCTACGTGAGCTAGCATATATATTTATATTTCCAGTAGTTTCATGATTTTATTGATAAAAAAACGTATTTCTTAGCCTAAGAATAATAAAACAGTAAAAAATAGTAAAAACATAAATACTAACAGTATTGCAACATGTAAAATACGATACCGCTATCAGCGTTTCGGAAAAAGGCTCGCAACTACGGGAGATAGTGTCCGAAAGCTTACAATGTATTGGGGTCGCACCTACGTGAGCTAGCATATATATTAAAATTTCCAGTAGTTTCATGATTTTATTGATAAAAAAAATTTATTTCTTAGCCTAAGAATTATAAAACAGTAAAAAATAGTAAAAAACATAAATACTAACAGTATTGCAACATGTAAAATACGATGCTGCTATCAGCGTTTCGGACAAAGGCTTCCACCATCTTCCATTGTCTCGCCTCACTCGTTCAGTCTAACTCACGTGTGCGCCGTTCTCGTTGTGCTTATTAATACGTGTTGCTTGTGATTTTTTTACTCGCATATTTTAACCTTTGCAATGCCTCCCAAGCATCCTTCATCTTCTAAGGCTTCTTGCAGTGAGCCTAAGCGGCAAAGGAAAATGTTAACCATAACAGATAAGGTAAGTTTACCTATCACGTACATATAAATTTACGTTGCATGCTGTTATTTATACAGTAAAGGGTGGTTTTTTAATAGTGCAGGGAGGGTTTATACAGTAAACGTAAAAATAATTGTAAAATACCTATGTACATGAGTATGTCGTATAAATTTATGCTTGCTTGCTGTTATTTATGAAGTAAAGGGTGGTTTGTTAACAGTACAGGGAGGGTTTATACAGTTTATACGGTGTAAACGTAAAAATAAATGAAAATATCTATGTACATATAGGCTGATCCTACTCCGCGATTTTCCTGTCTCGCGCCGGGTCCCGGAACCGAACCTTCGAGATAATTGCCGGAACACTGTATTATTATTATTGCTTTAAATGTACTTCGTATGAAAGTACCCACATACACAAATAGAAACAATAATAATAATTACAATTTTATAATATTTTTGTTTATATTGTTGCCACTAATATTTTAACCTAAGAAAAGATAGCAAGCAAATATTATTAAGCGGTAGAAGAGGAGGAGGATGCGGGAGAACGAACCTCTATCTGCAAACGTTTTGGCGCTTCTGTATCAGCTGATACACCCTCGCACACCATTTCTCTGACTATATATCGAAAGTTTGTTTGCTGTTTGTTCTTAATCCCTTTTTTTCAATTCTCTTCTTAATATTCGATCGCATTAAGCAGTAGAAGAGGAGGATGCGTGAGAATGAGCTTCTTTCTGCAAACGCTTTGGCGCTTCTGTATTAGCTGATACACCCTCGCACGCTATTTCCCTGACGATATTATATCGAAAGTTTGTTTGCTGTTTGTTCTTAATGCTTTTTTTCAATTCTTTTCATAATATTCGATCGCATTAAGCGGTAGAAGAGGAGGAGGATGCGGGAGAACGAACCTCTATCTGCAAATATTTTGGTGCTTCCGTACCAGCTGATACTCCTTTGCACGCTATTTCTTTAGTCCGAGGAAGATGGAGGCTTTGTAAATCTTGGCGAGGCAGCGCTGAGTCTTGCTTAAATGAAAATTTTAGCTCCAGGTGGTAGTGCAATGTCCATGATTTTCTTCATGAGACAGTTGAAGAGGATGGGGATGAGAATTCCACCTTGGGGGTTTCCGTTGTCATGAATTTTATAGGTAGAATAATGCCCTAGAACTTTGACTCGAGCACTGCGGTTTTGTAGACTCAGCCTGATCCATTAGACAATATTTCCTTTGATCTGCTTAGCGACCCGAGCAAAGATTATTGCTGGTACATTGCCAAGTTCAAAGGCCATCTCTAGATCAAGAAAAATGATGAATCCACGACGATCATTAATGAATGATAGCATGGAAGCTCTGCATTCTGAGGTGCCTAGGCCTGGCTTGTAGGAGAACATATTTTCTTGAAAGGGTGGGCACTTTCAACGAAGTCTGTTAAACACTGTCTTTTCTGCCATCTTGCTCAGGCAGCTTAGGAGGGAGATAAGGTGTGGGTTATCCAGATCTTTTGGCTTAGAAATGGGCTGATTATCTGCCCTGTTCCATGAAGGTGGTCTAACTCTCTGAGTATATGTCTTGATAATCAGAGAAAGTAGAGCAAGCTCCTCTTGGGGCCCCATATTCTGAATAATGGAGTATGTGATTCTGTCCAGACCTGGGGCTCTGTTCTTGGAGCTCTTGCTCACTTTCTGCAGCTCAGTCAGAGTGAAGGGGGCATCTGCTTGATCTTCGGTGCTGATGGCCTCTTCTACTTTATCCCATCTTGCAGCAGTGAAACCCTGAAGAGTTGTTCTGGTTGCGATGGGGAGCTGGTCGGAGTTAGCCCTCTTCGCGAATTTGGTAGAGAGATTTTCAGCTACCCGGCTGGGGTCCCTGTGGGGGATGCTTCTAGGAGGTCTTCCTTTAGTGAAGGAGTTGATATTACTCCACATGTGGCCTACAGAGATGTGAGCATCTGGGGAGGAGCACCACTCAAGCCATTTTTTCCTTTTAATTTCTTTTGTCTCTTCATGGACATGTTCTTTGACTACCTGGAGAGTATGGTAGAAGTCTTCAATGTGACAGTTCCTGTGAATTTTTTGGACGACGTTGAGCTGGTGATTGAGATCTTTGACTCTATCACAGTAATGCCACCTGTGACGATGATTAGCGTGATGTGGTTTGCAGAGGGGGATAGAGGAGTCAGCTGCAGCTTGCAAGGCGTTAACTAGCTCAGCCTCAGCTTGGTCAGTATCTCCAGGTGGTGTATAAGGTGAGTACCAATTGCTGAGGTGCTCCTGGAATTGGCCCCAGTTGACCCTCTTGATATTCCATAGAGGAGGAGGAGCAAGGATTTGAAAGATTTCAGGAATTGGCAGTTTGAGGTGGATCCCATAGTGGATACTCGTGACCAGAGGGTGAACTCTGTAGGTGGCGTCTTGTTTTAGGGAGTTTGTAGACGAAGGTGAGATTCAGTATTCCACCTCTGTCATGGGTTGGCTCGTGGTTGTTGAGCAAGGTGATGTCTTCTTGGTCGTCCAGCAGACTCATGATGTGTCTGCCTGCCACACAGGGGTGCTCATACCTGAATCTTGGATGCTATGAGCAATTTCAGCGACTTGATTGAAGGCGTCTCTGGGAGAGGCGTTGGCAGTGAGTCGAACAGCTGCTTCAATAGCCTGATTAATGAGGCTGGTGATGTCTTCCAGTGTGAAGACGGGTTGAGGATTGGAAATGGGTTGTGATGAGGAGGCAGAGAAAGGTGTTTGGAGAGGCTGTTCAGGAGTGGGAGTTCGGGTGTAAAATGTGGGATCCCAGGACCTGGTGTGGTTAGGAGGTCTGTGAGTGGTGGTAGCTGTTGTCTGAGTGTTACAAGAGGTGGTGTTGTGTGTCTGAGTGTTTTATGGGGTGTTGATGTTAGTGTGGGTGTTGTGTGGGGTGTGACTGTTGTGTGAGGAGTTGGTTGAAGTTGGTGTGGGATTAAGAGCAGTAGGAGGTGTAGTCTGTGTGTCAGGGGCCTGGTTAGTGTTGTTTGATGGGTGTGGGTGGGGGGTTGGGTCTGGGTGGGGCAGGAGGGGATCTATGCCAGGGATTGGAGGTGGGAGGAGGAGCAGGAGTAAAAGTAGAGATAGTGCGGTTGGCAGCAGGAGTAGAGGAAGGGAATTTCTGAGGCATCCTCTTCAGCCTCTCAGGACAGCGCTTATTCCATGCATGGCGGCGCTCCTGGCAGCTAGGGTATTTAGCCACTGTCTCTTCATTGGCCTTGTATTTGGTGAGGCAACAGTTGGTGGCATGCCACCCACTGCAGATAGCACATCTCACAGGGAAATGGCAGGTGTTCTGGTAATGACCAAACCATTGACAGCGGATACATCTCAAGGGTTTAGGGTTACATTCCCTGAGATGGAATTTGCCCCAGTAGGCAAGGTTCACTTGGGCAGGAGGTGGACCGCAGATGTGTACCAAGACTTGCTTTGAAGGGATGATTTGCCCTTCAATCTTGGAGGATCAGCGCTAGACAGAGGTGATGTATGACTCCTTGGTCAATAGATCCGTTGACCAAGCAGTGGGGAAGTTAATGAGGATGAACTCCCTTATTTTTTGTGCCAGAGTCATCTTGGCCTGGTGAGGAGAGTTCAGGTCACGGATCTTCTCTGCAGCTTCAGTTGAGGATGGATGGATGGATGATAAATTCACCCTGTACATTGGGTTTGATGGTGCAGCCAAACTCAGTGAGCAGGTCTTATAGCTCTCTTAGGAGAGTGTAGGCCTCTGCAGCAGAGGGGGCCTGAACTTTGAATTTTGAGATGGGCTCTCTAACGGCGGCAGACTTCAGGGCTTGGGTGGGGACTGGAGCGGCAGCGTTCTCCTGGCTGCTGCCAGAGGCCATCCTTTACCTCTTCTTCTTTCCCTCAAGCATCCACCCCTCCTGGGGGGTCAAGTTCCATCCCCCCTCTGGGGGGTAGCAGGAGAATCGGAGGAGGGTATGACTAGAACCTAGTCATGTTTATCCACAGACCCTCACTGAGCACTATATTTCGTCACTTCCACTGAGCACTTTATCAAATTGATTTATGTAATAATACAGGCCTTACCGCTATGAAGCGGTTATGAATTACACTAAAGCACTGAGGATACACAAATGAGGGTGAAACACAAAAAATAAAATAAAAAAGAAAAGCCTGACAAGGTATTTATCACTTAGGTGAGCACAGAACAGTATATCCGAGTTGGTTAGCAAAGAAAAAATATCTGAAAGGGAATTTATCACTTAGGTTAACACAGAAATAAATAACCCTGAAACGGATATTTATCACTGAGCGCACGGATAATAAACACTAAAATTACTTAGCACTGTACACAAAACAATTAACACACTTTTATAGTACAAAAAAAGCACCTGAAAGGAGACGAAAACAAAAATCTTAAACCTTTTTCTTTTTTAACTCGCAAAAGAGAAAAAAAATGGATAAAAAGTGTCATTTCCGATTTATAAATATGTCTCACTATCCCGATTTTACTTCCTCAAGAGAGAGAGAAGAACAACAGAAATGGGAACGTCTGACCTTAGTTATTAACCTTCCAACGAGGGAAAGGAGTAGAGGAGGAAATCCAGTCAATCTGTCCGGAGTCGACTTCAAGCTGCTGACTTCTAGCTGCTTGCTGGGCTGGAGAGGAGAGGAGGACGTCTGACCGTTACTGGAGCTGGAACCTGAGTGATATATATATGTGATTACTTAATTGTGTTTACGGGAAAGAGCCCAAAGCTCGTATCTTCCCGTCTCCTGATCGCTTCCATTTTATACTTAGTGATACTTATCATACCTGTCCTTAAAACTATGGATTGAGATAGCATTAACTACCTCCTCGCTTAGCGAATTCCAATTATCAACTACTCTTACACTGAAAAAGTATTTCCTTACATCCTGCAAAGAAGTTTTCTTACGAAGCTTCAAACTATGACCTCTAGTTCTAGAGCCAGCCATATCAAAATATCAATCCCTAGCCACTCTATCATAACCATGAAGGAATTTAAAGACTGTCACCTTATCCCCCCTCACTCTTCTAGCTTCGAGTGATGGTAAGTCTAATTCCCTCAGCCTCTCATCATAACTGAGATTGCGTATTTCTGGCACCAGTTTCGTGGCATGTCTTTGAACCTTTTCAAGCTTAGCTATGTGCTTTTTCAAGTGCGGATTCCAAAAGGGGGCTGCATATTCGAATTTTGGGCCTCACATAGGTTACATAAATATTTCTGAACATTTCCTTGTCCATGTGCCTTAAGGCTACCCTTACATTTGATAAGAATGCATTTGCTGCCCTTACTATGCCATTTATATGTATTTCTGGAGACAAATCTGCCAGTATGTTTACTCCTAGATCTCTCTCATTTTCTGTCTCTTGAAGTTGTACTCCAGCCACCGAGTAGTCAAGCTTGGGCCTTCTTGCACTTGTACCCATTCTCATTACCTTACATTTTGAAGTATTGAATTTCATTAGCCACTTTTCTGACCACTCATGCAGATTACTTAGATCCTCCTGAAGTTCTCTACCATTGTTCTCGTTTTTTACTTTCTTCACAATCTTTGCATCATCTGCAAACATATTCATGAATGAATTTACAGACTCTGGTAGGTCATTTACATATACAAGGAACAAAAGTGGCCCTAAAACTGAACCCTGTGGAAATCCACTACTAACTCTTCTCCATTCAGACACTGAGTGTCTTACTCTAACCCTCTGTTCCCTTCCTTCTAAGTAAGTTTTTATCCATTCCAAAACATTTCCACCCATTCTAGCCATTGATTGCAGCTTCCTAATAAGTCTCCCATGTGGAACAGTGTCAAACGCTTTCTGGAAGTCTAGGAATATGCAATCTGCCCAGCCCTCTCTTTCCTGTAAGATTTGGCTTACCTCATCATAAAATTCTAATAAGTTTGTTACTGTTGATCTACCTTCTCTGAAGCCATGTTGCCTCACTGACAAAAAGTTGAAGGATTCCAAGTGAAGAGAGATATGTTTCCTTAGTAGTTTCTCCATAACTTTGCAAACTATGCTGGTCAAGGAAACTGGTCTATAGTTCAGAGCCGTATCCCTCCTTCCCTTTTTGAAGATAGGTATCACATTTGCTTGTTTCCAGCATCTTGGAATCTCCCCTGACTCCAGTGACTCCTTAAATATGATACTTAGTGCTACTGATATTGTGTTTGCGCATTTTTTAAGCACATGAGGGGATATGTCATCAGGACCTGTAGCTTTATTAATGTGTTTATTAGTGTATGTGAAAGAAGGAAGTTGCAGGTGTGTGTGTGTGTTAAGTGAGGCATTAGTAGATTAGATGGTTAGGTTGTTGAATGTATGTTTCAGGAAAAGGAGGGTCCCAGTTGCTTGATTGGAGGAGAGCATGTGTAGTTCCAATTTACAAAGGGAAGGGAGATAAGTATGAGTGTAGTTGTTTTAGGGGAATTAGTTGAAGTGTAGTTGGTAAGGAATATGGAAGAGTGTTAATCAACAGAATTAGGAAAGGTACTGAGAGATTGATTGGAGAAAAACAGTGTGGAACCAGGAGAGGAATAGGATATGTGGATCAGGTGTTTGCGGTAAGACAGGTGTGTGAGAAGTTCTTGGAGAAAGGTAGGGACACTTTTTGGGCCTTTATGGCTTTAAAGAAAGCATATGACAGAGAAGATAGAGAGGGGTTGCAGAGGGTGTTGCGACTGCATGGAATAAGTGGAAGTTTGTTGATTGTAATGAGGAGTTTTTACATGAATAGTAGATCATCTTTCAGAGTTGGGAATGGTATGAGTGATTGGGTTGAAGTGAATGTTGTGTTATGTCAAGGTTGTGTTGTCACCATGGTTGTTTAATGTGTATCTGGATTGAGTGGTAAGGGAAGTAAATGAAATAGTATTAGACAGAGGCTTGGAAATAATGGGTGAGGATGGAAGGTTGTGGAAAGTGAGTCAGTTGCTATATGCAGATGATACTGTACTGGTGGCTGATACTGAAAATGAATTGAATCATTTGGTAACTGAGTTTATTAGTGTGTGTGAAAGAAGGAAGTTGCAGGTGAATATTGGAAAAAGTAGTCATGAGATGCACGAAGAGTGTTAAAGTTGGAAAATTGAATGTGGGAGTGAATGGAGAGTTGCTTGAAGAAGTTGAGAGCTTTAAGTGATTACCTAATTGTGTTTACGGGAAAGAGCCCAAAGCTCGTATCTTCCCGTCTCCTGATCGCTTCCATTTTATACTTAGTGATACTTATCATACCTGTCCTTAAAGCTATGGATTGAGATAGCATTAACTACCTCCTCGCTTAGCGAATTCCAATTATCAACTACTCTTACACTGAAAAAGTATTTTCTTACATCCTGCAAAGAAGTTTTCTTACTATGCCATTTACATGCATTTCTGGAGACAATTCTGCCAGTATGTTTACTCCTAGATCTCTCTCATTCTCTGTCTCTTGAAGTTGTACTCCTGCCACTGAGTAGTCAAGCTTGGGCCTTCTTGCACTTGTACCCATTCTCATTACCTTACCTTTTGAAGTATTGCATATCATTAGCCACTTTTCTGACCACTCATGCAGACTATTTATATCTTCCTGAAGTTTTCTAATGTTGTTCTCGTTTCTTACTTTCTTCACAATCTTTGCAACATCTGCAAACATATTCATGAATGAATTTACAGAGTCTGGTAGCTCATTTACATGTACAAGGAACAAAAGTGTCCCTAAAACTGAGCCCTGTGGAACTCCATTACTAACTCTTCTCCATTCAGACACTGAGTGTCTTACTCTAACCCTCTGTTCCCTTCCTTCTAAGTAAGTTTTTATCCATTCCAAGACATTTCCACCTATTCTAGCCATTGCTTGCAGCTTCCTAATAAGTCTCCCGTGTAGGACAGTGTCAAATGCTTTCTGGAAGTCTAGGAATATGCAATCTGCCCAGCCCTCTCTTTCTAGTAAGATTTGGTTTACCTCATCATAAAATTCTAATAAGTTTGTTACTGTTGATCTACCTTCTTTGAAGCCATGTTTTCTCACTTACAAAAAGTTGAAGGATTCCAAGTGAAGAGAGATATGTTTCATTAGTAGTTTCTCCATAACTTTGCAAACTATGCTGGTCAAGGAAACTGGTCTTTAATTTAGAGCCGTATCCCTCCTTCCCTCTTTGAAGATAGGTATCACGTTTGCTTGTTTCCAGCATCTTGGAATCTCCCCTGACTCCAGTGACTTTTTAAATATGATACTTAGTGCCACTGATACTGAGTTTGTGCATTTTTTAAGTACATGAGGGGATATATCATCAGGACCTGTAGCTTTATAGACATCTAAATCCATCAGCGCTTTGTATAACTCTGTGGCTGAAAGGTTGATGTTCTCTAATGCTGGCCCGTGATCTTCTATCTCTGCAATCTGAGGGGGTGGGGTATTTTCTACTGTAAATACTGACTGAGACTCGTTCAATTCTTTGCAGATCTCTTCATCCATCTCAGTGATGCTTCCATCCAGTCTCTTAAGCCTTAAAACCTGTTCTTTTGCCTTCAGTTTTCCTCTTATAAAGCTATGGAAAGCTTGGGATATTCTTTAGCCTTCCTGGTGATGTCCCTTTCATAGTCTCTCTCTGCCTCTCTTCTTTTACTAAGGTAATCATTTCTTGCTCTTTTGTAGGTCTGCTAGGCATTTATGTTCTTTTTCCTCCTATACGTTTTCCAGCATTTGTCTCTACACTCCTTAGCTCTTTTACACTCATTATCGAACCATTTCTCTCTGGCATGAATTACACCTACTTTGGTGACAGGTATGCAGCAATCTACTATCTTCCCATATTTCTCACAAAAGATGTCATACATTTCTTGTACAGATTTGTTGTAAAATAAGGTTCTCCAGTCAATAACTTCAAAAAGCTCATTTATTTTGATGTAATCTCCTTTTGGATAGTTCCTCCTCATGTCCTCAGTGCCTCTACTTTCAGGCAGAATATCTTCAGTGATATACTCCATCAACAACACACAGTGGTCACTCTTTCCAATTGGTGGTTCATACTCAATTTTTTCAATATCCAACGTGTTATCTGTGAATACTAGATCAAGTAGTGATGGCTCT
>JAXCGZ010020113.1:0-22406 GCA_037179515.1 Halocaridina rubra
CTGTGGCCTCGACCAACCGTTACCCCTCAAGATTTGTTACAAGTTTCAGGTTCTGGCTTCAGCATGACGGACTGGCTTCAGCATGACGGACTGGCTTCAGCATGACGGAAGTCATACGACATCATTATTATTATTATTATTATTATTATTATTATTATTATTATTATTATTATTATTAGCAGCAGCAGCAGCAGCAGCAGAAGCAGCAGCTTGCAGCTACACTTTTAACCTCTAACATAATTTTATTTCTAACTGTATGAATTCGAGCCTGGATCTTCTAGAACAGATGTCCACATCATCGTGTGCTTAGCCGGGGAGGTTATAGAAGTGGGTGATCGGGAACTGATATGCTGCAGTGCCAGAATCAGAGAGGACGACGTTTAGTATCCAACTTTCAAGCGCTCTAAGCTCTGTACTACTTTTCTGCAGGACCCAGGTTCGAATTTCCACAACAAACAGTATGAATTATATTATTGTAATTTTTATTTGAATTATATTATTGTTATTTTTATGTTAATTAAATTATTGTTATTTTTATGTATCCATCTTAGTTTATTTACTAATTTTATTTAGTTTTTTGTTTCTATTTTTCATAGGATAGTAGAAATGGTTGGAGTCTAGGGATGGAAAGAAGAAAACCCTTCCTCATTGGGCGCGGGGTTGGGTGGGTGGGAGGGTAAGAGGTTGTCTAGTTCGAACAGGAAAACAAAGTGCTGTGATATTTCAGAGCAAGTGACCCAGAGACTTGATGGATGATCCCTTTCAAAGTACAAAATTCATTTTGAGCAGCTTTGTCTTTCTCCAGTCTTTTATTGTACTTCGTTGTGTTCATGTTTATTCTCTATTTTTATTTGTGCATCTCTCCATGTATCTGTTTCTAGCTGTTTATCTGGCTGCTTCAGATACTGATTAAATAACTAAATTAATTAAATCAATTTTATGTCAAACTGACAACTCTTTCAATACTGTATTGAAAGGCAAGGAATGAGGTCTTGGAATTCTTTTAATGCTGGGAGTTTAAGTCCTTTTAAGATGAAGACTTAACGTCTCGCAATCTTTGCAATAATGTCTTTAAAGTTTTGCTTGATTGAAAGATTCGAGTCCAGGAGGTTTTCACTTAGGTAATCCACATTCAAGGGTGGAAGTATTCTTAAGGATACTCCTCTCTCTCTCTCTCTCTCTCTCTCTCTCTCTCTCTCTCTCTCTCTCTCTCTCTCTCTCTCTCTCTCTCTCTCTCTCTCTCTCTCTCTCTCTCTCTCTCTCTCTCTCTCTCTCTCTTCCGCTCTTTCTTTTTCTTACCCAGATTAGTGTTCAGAGGAAGCAAATGACCCAATATCTCTGTGTCTCTCTGGCACATTTATCAGTCCAGCTTGTGATCATCAACTCTTATAAGGTTATCAGAATATGTCGAGGGGAGGGTATATTTTTATATTAGGAAACTTTGTGACTTCCTGGGTAGCTGGGATTAGCCTAGATATTTGTATTTGGAATCAAGATTTAAATTGCCAATGCCAGTCTCTGTTGTAGATGCTATAAATACATAAAGCGAATTAAATTATTATAAACTTGAATGTGATGTTGTGAAATACAATATAGTTTGTATTCATTTGGTTGGGAAAGCTACGTGTTTTTTTTTATATTTCTAACTTTTTGTTCTTAATTGGCATTGGCCGTGTTTGCTGTCGATGCCATAGAAATTAAAAAAAAAAGGGAAGATTTCTAAAACATCTTTACTTGTTTAATGGATTTTAAAACATTTTTACTTAAAATATATATATATATATATATATATATATATAATATATATATATATATATATATATATATATATATATATATATATATTGTTGCGCTGTTTGGTTTCCATTGACCACTAAAGTAGCCTAGAGTAGCTTGAAGAGGATTTTAGATTGATGTTGCAAGCCTCTTGTATGTGCGCAAAAAAAAATAAATAAATAAATAAGCTGACATGAAAAGAGAAGAAAAAATTTTTAATATGATATTTGGAACTTCATTAACTATACAAGAATATCATATGTTGTTGTATTGTGTGACTTCATAGGACTCTAGAGAAATCCAGAATTTTGTTTGTGAAAGCGTTCAGTTTTTCTTGTATTGAGCAAGTACGGTAAAAAAAAAATTTGTCTATGTGTATTTCTACTGCACTCTTGATATAGAGAATAGAACTGTGTTAGAATCGTTTAAAGAAATTTCATTTAATTTTCTATTTATCTTGCTTTGTGTCAGGGAAAAAAATATATATATATAAAAAAATAAAAAAAAAATAAAAAAAAAATAAAAAAAAAATAAAAAATATAATATATATATATATATATATATATATATATATATATATATATATATATATATATATATATATATATGATAGCATAATACTCTTAAAAACACTCCTTGCTTTGAGTTTTTACATTAATTTAAAAAATCCATTTTATTCCTTTTGAATGTAGCAAATGTATTGAAGCTTTAAATCCTTCCACAAAGAGGTGTCAGTTTCAGGTTTTCGACAGATAAACTTGATGGACTTGACACCGTTATAAAACTCAGATCTCCCTTAAAAAGTTCTCTAAAACAAAAATATCACCCTTAAAAATCGACCCACGAGCTTTAGAATATTCTCGCTCGGGCTGAGATGGAATAAAAACTAAAGATGAAAAATAAACAGTAATAATAAAGATTAAAAGAGAAGAGAAACTCCACCAACAGTGACATTGTTAAATGTTTTCTTCCTCTTTTTATTTTCATATATGAACAGGCCACAGTAGGACCTTGTATCACCCAAATGATGCCAGTCAAGGTATTCAAATGGCAACACCCAAAGATAAAAGTCTTATCTTTTATCAAAATAAGTATCTTGCTGTGAGCTTTTACATCTGCATCTATTACTGTAAATGGGCTAAAATGCATTTTGGTCGTGTTCTTCGTTTTTTTTTTTTTAAAGAAGAAAAAGAAGAAGAAATGCAAGATGGATATATTTACCGTTTTCACAGTCCTTGCTCGTGGAGTTTCTATTCCACTCTAGACACCGCCTATCTTAATACTGACTAACTAAATCTGCAGAGTTGACATGGGGATACCACACAGCGGATGACTACACTTTTTCTTCTTTTCATTTTGTCCGTTTTTTTTTAATCTATTTTTGGGCTTAATTTAGTTGATAGTTCTACACAAATTCCTTTTTTTTTTCTATCATTTATACAACATCGTTAGACTTGCAATGGCTAGTTACTTAAAAAGCTATATTAATAATCTACACTATTATGAGTTCGTTGGACCGATATTCTGGTTGCACCGAATGCTGTGGTATACCTAACTCATGGGATCCCACTCTGGTCACAGTACTAAACAAGCTAATAAATTAAGGTGCATTTGACTTTTTTTCCAGCATTCTCTAAATATATTGGATTATGTCATTTTTTTAAATACTGCTGACGCTGATTAATTTTAGCTCTGATCCTTATTCTGAAAGATTAATCTGCCAAAAGTATAGTTTTTAATCTTGCTTCACAAATATTCTACGAATGCTTAACTTTTTCACCTTTTCTTCTACCTTTTTCCTTTACCCTTTTTGAGTAAATCATTGACTTGTGAAAAAAAAATTATTGATGAATATGATTTTTTACTTATATCCTATGCTATGTGATATACCTGTCAAAATTTTTAAATTTTGGAGTTGGTCTCCAATGATCGCTGACCTTTAAAGCACCACACAGTATTTTTTACAAAATGCACTACGTTTTTGCAGTAACTCTGTATAGTGAAACGTATGGAATTTTCCCAAATATGTTTTTTAAAAATGCTGATAAGAATTATTGCAGCTAGGCATTCCTTTGAGTTATGAAACAGACATAGCTTTTATAAATTAATTTTGATAATTGACGTTTGACAAGAGATTCTCAAAGCCTATTTTATCACAAATTTCGAGCAGTCTGTTGATTTCAGTGGCTCATGCAATCTTGAGATCTAAAAGAAAAAAAAATTTTAATGCACCCATAAATTATATTCTTTAGTATTTTTAAATCTTTCTTTATATGTTCAGTGAAATACAAAGACAGACATACACTACAATTCAAGAAGCCTTTATAAAGAACTCTAATCTCATTTTGATAATATATCCATATAATGATTAGTTTTATTAATTTTTTCCATTTCCTTGCGACAGTTCAATGTCGTATTGTTTTTTAGTTGTACAGTTTATCACGTTTTATTAGACAACCATAAAATATATGTATTTAAAACCCCACAGATTATTGTGGACATATGAACATTAAGTGGTCATTTAACAAGCTGGTTGGCCAATTACGAACTCGCTGTTAGCGTGCGTGCACATTCTACTGATATCTGACGAACAATTCGGTTGTTAGAGCCTTAGAACGATATAAGGTATTGTGAACAAGCCAGTTAGTGAACAGGGTGGTTTGTGAAGAACAGCGAAAGATTAGTTCTCTTCATGAGTAATGCAATACTATATAGTAATTTTTTTTTTTTTTTTTTTTTTTTTTTTTTTTTTTTTTTTTTTTTACGAGTGTGACACCGGGATAGGCAGAAACTGCCCTCATCAACAAAGGCCCGGGCACGAGAAAATACCAAGACGAAGGAAAAGAAAAAGTTAAGGGCAAGGCAGAGATGAGGTAATGTCACACAAAGGAAAACGACAGACAGAAAAAACAGTCAAAGTAAAGAGGACCCAGAGATATGGAGGACTAGGCTCTGAGATGACGATAGATCTGCTTTTTGAAGGATGAAAGGTCATAAGAATTAGGAAAGACAGAAGGAGGAAGAGAGTTCCAGAGTCTGGAGGTAGATGGGAAGAAGCAGTCGCTGCACCGACCAATCCGCGAGCTACAAATCTCCACACAGTACCTGTGAGATGAGGCCGCTTGGCGAGTGTTACGCGGCCTCGGCAGTGGAGGAGGGATGCAACTCGCCAACTCATCAGAGCAGCGATGGAAGTAGTAGCGATAGAAAAGCGAAAGGGAAGATACCTTACGGCGAAGAGAGAGAGAATCCAGGTTAGAAGTAAGAGAAGGATCATTAATGAGTCTGACTGCCTTAGATTGAACCCTATCAAGAAGATAAGTAAAGGAAGAAGCACCCCAGATGTGTGAGCAGTATTCTAAGCAGGGGCGGATAAGACCTTTGTAAATTTTAAGTAACTGCAATGAGGAAAAGTAATAACGAAAACGAAACAAAACCCCCAATTTTTTGGATGAAGATTTAGAAATTTGGATTATGTGATTCCTCCATGACAAATTAGAGGCTATATGGATTCCTAATATATTGATAGAGTTAAGAGGGTAAATTTCATTAGTTTCGAAGACAATAGGGTTATCAGGAGGAGAAGGAGATAAAGAGATAACCAGAAACTGTGTCTTGGAGGCATTGAATTTAACTAAATTTTGAGTGCCCCATTCAGATACTCTCTGCAAATCGGAGTTAAGAGTAGAAGAAAGAGTGATACGAGATTGATTACGAGTAACAGATGAAGGTTGTGAAGAAAAGGCAGAGGAAAAGTGAAGGGTAGAATCATCGGCAAAGGCATGAAGAAGAGAGGAAGATGGGGACTGTAGAAGATCATTAATGAAGAGAAGGAAGAGAGTAGGTGAAAGAACAGAGCCTTGTGGAACACCACTGGACACAGAGAAAGGGCTAGATGTCGCGCCATCAACAACTACAGATATAGAACGGTCAGTGAGAAAACTGGAAATCAGAGAAGAGAAAGAAGGGGTAAAGCCGTAGGCAGGGAGTTTGGCCAACAGAGCCTTGTGCCAGACTCTGTCAAAAGCCTTAGAGATATCAAGGGCGACGACAAAGGATTCCCCATAGTTCCTCAGAGAAGATGACCATACATGAGTAAGATAGGACAGGAGATCATCAGTGGATCTTGCCTTGCGGAAGCCGTACTGGTGATTGGAGATAAGTGAGTTAGATTCAAGGCGTTTCAAGAAGTGAGCATTAAGCAAAGTTTCGAAAACTTTAGCAATAGAGGAGGTTAGAGCAATAGGTCGGTAGTTAGAAGGAATAGAGCGGTCACCCTTCTTAGGAACAGGTTGAACTAGAGCATGCTTCCAAGATGAAGGATAGATACTGGTTGACAGAATGAGGCGAAAAAGACGGCAAAGCACGGGAGCCAGTTCATCTGCAAACTCCTTAAGGAACCTTGCAGGGATACCATCGGGACCAGAAGCCTTGTTTGTCTTTAGTGAGCGAAGAACCTTATGAACTTTGCGTGAAGAAAGGATAAGGGAGGGCATAGGGTTAGAGAGGGGAAAAGACTGAGGAACAGGTGCGCTGGAATCGTTGATAGAAGAGTTGGCAGAAAAATGAGAGCCAAAGAGAGTGGCTTTGTCAGTGGGAGAGCAAGCTATAGAACCATCAGAACGAATGAGAGGGGGAAAGCTTGAGTTACAGAAGTTTTTGGAGAGGTTTTTGGCTAAGGACCAGAAGCATTTGTCAGTGGGAGAGGAGTTAAGTTCATCAACTTTCCTTCTTATAAAGGAAGCCTTAGACCTTCGAATCTGAGCTGTACAGCGATTCCTAGCTATAATAAAAGCAGAGCGAGTTAAATCGGAAGGAGAGGCTTGGTAAGATCGGTGAGCCTGATTCCTAGCCTGGATAGCCATGGAGCAGGCACGGTCAAACCAAGGTTTAGGGGGAGAGAAAGTTTTTGTAGAAGAGGGGATGTACGCCTCCATTCCCGCGGTCATGATCTCGGCAACTTTTACAGCTACCCGATCAGGGTTGCGGGACCGAAAGCAGTAGTCATCCCATGGAAAGTCAAAGAGAAAGTTACGCAAATTTTCATATTGAGTTCGCTCGAAGTGCCAAAGGCGGCGTTGAGTAGGAGGGATTGGTGGTGGGGGAGCGAAAATGGAAGAGACAGAGATCATGGAGTGGTCAGATTTACCAAGAGGGGAAAGCACGGAATAAGAGTAGTTAGAAGGGTTAGAAGTAAAAAAAAGGTCAAGAATGTTAGCAGCTTGTTCGTGACGATCAGGAACACGAGTAGGATGTTTAATAATTTGCTCCAGATCATGAGTAATGATCATGTATCAGCTTTAGTCGTGCATCAGCCTTGTACCCTGTTAGTCGTGCATATGTCTTGTGCCCTGTTAGTTGTATATCAGCCTCATAATCTGTTAGTCGTGTATCAGCCGTAGCCTTGTATCAGCCTCGTACCCTATTAGTCACGCAAGTCTAGTGTGTCTCCCGTTTGCCCAGGTGTATAGTCTCTTGTATATATATATATATATATATATATATATATATATATATATATATATATATATATATATATATATGTGTGTGTGTGTGTGTGTGTGTGTGTGTGTGTGTGTGTGTGTGTGTGTATTATATTTTTTTTTCCAGGTGTATAACCTCTTGTAAATATATAATTATATATTCTCTCGTAATAGACTTTAAGGCCGAAACCGAGTGTTTCCTTCAAGGACCTATATTAACAATTATTAGCATTGTCTATCAAGCCCTTGGAAAAGGAAGCACACCAGGTACGATCTAGGAGGTAAGTTTTGACAAACGGTCCTTAATCCAAAATAAAAATGAGAGAAAGAAACTTAAAAACCTGCAATGGCAACAAGATCCACATAAGGCGATTACCAACAGGAGAGACGTGAATGTAATCTTGTTATGATACATATCACAGTCAGAGAACAACAAAAGGCTTTCATGAAGAACAATGCCAGCCAACTGTTATTCTCCAGCACCCTCCAGACACTTGAAATACTGGAACATAACCTCCGAGACATCAGCCATCTCTCAACCTCATGCGAGAAGAAGAAGAGTTTGTTTACATTTATCAGCTCGACTCTTTTGTGTACATCTAACAGCTGAGCGCTTTTTGTTTATAAGATGCACCTGGGGGTCTTTGCCACACTGAAGGATGATAATAATATCTTCTGAGGTTGAATAACTTTGTGCTGTGATGAGAGTAATAAACTTTGAAAACGTGCCCTGTATGTCGGCAACAAAGTGTTTACAACACAAGATGAAAGAGAAAAATACTGTAAATTGCTTATTGCATTTAAATTGTTCTTGGTGTCATGTCCTATGAAAGCAGTGCTCTGTAACATGTACAAATAATCTTGTTAAATCCTATTCTCTCTCTCTCTCTCTCTCTCTCTCTCTCTCTCTCTCTCTCTCTCTCTCTCTCTCTCTCTCTCTCTCTCTCTCTCTCTCTCTCTCTCTCTCTCTCTCTCTCTCTCTCATTTTGACTATAAGGAGAATGCTACTGACGAATTATAAGTCTGCATATGTCTCTATTGGAAGTAGGAGTCTTCTCATGTAGCTTTTAATAATTAGATTATTATGAGATTTAAACAGAAACACCGATTCAGTAGTTTGGAATAGACTCTCTTAGTAAATTTAATGTATTTTATATCTGGACTCTTTTACGACACCTCTTAATCTTTTATATGAAGAAATTCTGCGTGCCATCATCCTTGTCATCATTACTCATTGTTTTCTTTTTTTTTTCAGTTTGTTGTATCTGGAATTGGACACCCTCTTTTGACTTACATTTTGAATATGCTTTATTTTATTGGCTTATACTGAATAGTTTTTTTTTTTTCAATGGCCGTGTACCTAAAATTTTATATATTTACCAAGTTAGATAGTTAAGGGAAAATTTAAACCAAGAAAAACGAGACATGTTTGCATCTCATACTTTTGAATATTACAGAGAATCATTAGCACTAATAACTGTTTCATAAGTGGAATGTGTTATTAGCGAGCGTAATACTGTCATTCATTTTTATTACTACTACTATTACTATTAGTGCTACTGCTACTACTACTACTACTACTACTACTACTACTACTACTACTAATAATAATAATAATAATAATAATAATAATAATAATAATAATAATAATAATAATAATAATAATAATAATAATAATAATAATAATAATAATAATAATAATAATAATAACAACAACAACAACAAACTCATGCGTCTCACTCTATTATTAAGAAGTCAAGCTAGCGGACAATCATATAGGCAATCTTTTCTTTCACCTTTTAAGAGTCCACCATCAAATCCGGATCACTTAGCACAGCAGGCGTTCGTTTGTTCAGATGAAGGACTTACGTCCAGAGTTCTGGACCTCAGGAGAGTGTACAAAAGAGATGTACAGGTAGACTCCCTGTAGCGTAAATATTTCATATATATTATCTGATTCTCATTCAATATAAACACCTGTACAGAGTGGCACACGGGGAGTTACCCGCGAGCTGATATTTCATCTGTGTCTATCTGATTTTCGTTTGCCAGGGAGTCGTTAGAGGTAATTAGAGTGATGTACAGGCTTGTTTTGCCTTGTTTTGTCGTTTGATGATAAGGGATCTCTCGCTGCCCCCTGATCACAGGTCAAGGTTGTTTGTGTGCAGTAAGAAGAGTTTGGATGTGGTATTCAAAGTAACAGGCTGCGTAAAATGGATTGTAGGAAAGCTCTCTCTCTCTCTCTCTCTCTCTCTCTCTCTCTCTCTCTCTCTCTCTCTCTCTCTCTCTCTCTCTCTCTCTCTCTCTCTCTCTCTTAGCTATATATAATTGTGAATCCCCAGTAGCTCTTCTATTTACTCATGAAATCAGTTATATATGTATGTGTATATGCATGTATATGTATATGCTGTGTATGTGCATGTATAGATACATGTGCATGCATATATATGTATTTACTTATTACTCTAATATGAGCATTGCATCTCTGAATATTGCTATGCTATATCTAATTCAAGTTGTCTGTAGTGTTTATGTGGTCTCTCTTGACAATCTTCCATGTACAGTGGAGATTTGACTTATAATGATAGCACTCAGCAAGGGCTCGTAAAAAAAACATTACTACATTGTAAAATCTAGTATTTAATTTATACATGTCCAAATATAGACTGTAATGTTAATTACATATCATTGGGAGTGCCCATGTGCACACGTCTCACTGTAGAATTCATTGATTAATAAAAACAAAATAAGCATTTGCTGTCTATATGTACATACAAATAGAGTATTTGATGTCTTGTGTACATTAGTGAGTTGTGATGTTTTTCCTTACGTGTAATTCAGGGTTACGATGCCTTTGTTTCTGTAAAGTTTGGAACATCTGATATCTATGCATGCACAGACTCTTAAATTTTTCACGTGTTCGTGTATGGTAAATTGACAGTTTGCAATGTGTTTTTGATGTTTTGTTTTAAGTATAGAAGGGAGCTCTTAATGTCTGTATAAATACAGTGGAGAGTAAGCGTTGTCTTTCTGCATGGACGGAAGAGAACATTTGACGTCTTTATGACTGTACAGAAGAGACCATTTAATGTTTTCATAACTATAGTAGAGAATATTGATGTTACTCTGTAAGTGCAGTAGAGAACATATACTATTCGTATTTATGTACATAGGCGTAGAGAATGTCTTCATAATTGCAATAGAGAGTACTTCATGCCATATATGTACGCTATTAAGTGTGTGATATCTTTATGTATGTATAGCAAAAAATATTTGATGTCTATAAACAGATAAACAAAACAAACAAACATTTATTTCCATTTCTATAAAATGGCTATTCTAAGTAGACAGGAAATTAAGCAAAAACTGAACAGAAAATTGAATTTCTTAGTTACAGACGATAGAACATGTTATTCAGTATAATATTTGCATTTCAGTCTTACCTTAAGCTCAATTCTTAAAACTAATTTTTGGAAGAGAGGGAATGTGGGAGGGGAGTAAAAACTAATATTAGAAAATTCACATATGGCTTATGTTAGATTTATTTAAGTATTTACTTAATTCTTCACTTGATTTCACAAATTTTTCACAATTACCTTAAGAGTTCTGAATTATATAAGTTTATTATTTGTGGAAAAACTCCAGTAATTTTTTTTACTCGGATTTTTGTGTGAAGGGCTCATTTATAAAAACATAATGAGTCTATAAACATTAACTTAATTGTAACCACACATAGACTGTCAGGTATCTGGATTTCCTCCATTAATAGAAAAGCAGTAACAGCTGTTTGATGTCTTAGTTATACTCTCTTAGCTGCTTTATAGCGAGATCGGGGATATAGGCAGCTAATCCCAGCGTCTTTTTAGCCAATTACTCCAGAGTTATTTTGAAAGCAACGACGGCTTTTCTAAGAAGCTTCATAAGCGCTCCCCATGAAAGCGGCCGCCCTTCGATGAGTGTGGACAGCTGCTTTATGATACCTGACGAAGGATCTTCTCCAGGAAACGATGATGGATGTTGCGTAGATAGATGAATTGAAGATAGATGTTTTGTAGGAAAAAAAATATTATTAATGGTCGTGGGTTTGAGGATGGAGAGAGAGAGAGAGAGAGAGAGAGAGAGAGAGAGAGAGAGAGAGAGAGAGAGAGAGAGAGAGAGAGAGAGAGCACAAATGGCTGAAGCAATTAAGAGAAATTGTGATTGAATGAGAGAGAGAGAGAGAGAGAGAGAGAGAGAGAGAGAGAGAGAGAGAGAGAGAGAGAGAGAGAGAGAGAGAGAGAGAGAGAGAGACAAAAACAATAATAAGAACTGATCATTATCGAAATACTTATTGAATGACGGTGACAGAATGCTTGAGGTTGAGGAAGAGATGTATGGACTGAAAGCAGGAATGAGTGAATGAGTGATAGCCGTGGGTGAGTGTGTTTGAATGTTTAAGTGTGGTTGCGAGTGTGAGTAAGTTTTGGAGAGAGAGAGAGAGAGAGAGAGAGGAGAGAGAGAGAGAGAGAGAGAGAGAGAGAGAGAGAGAGAGAGAGAGAGAGAGGGCGGGCGGGGCGGGGACAGGCGGGTGTTGGCAGCTCCTGATGGATGATGACAACCCGGCCACAACTAACAGTGTTAATGAACCCCCCCTTTCATGTCCCCATTTCACCTCCTCCCCCTCTCTCTCCCTCTCTCCCCCATCCTTTCTTCATCAGTCTCCCTTTCTCCCTTCCAACAGTTTTCTCCCTACCCCTCAAATTTCTAAAAGTCGTAGCCTGGTGGTGTGATCTGAGTGTCTTAAATAGAGGTCACGTGGTTTCCGGGTACACCCTTCTATTTGATTTTGCTTTAAAGTAATATTCATTTCAGTGTATTTACTTCTAAGGTTCCCTAGGGGTTGCTATGAATAGACATCATGCTCCTGATTAAGGGAGTGCCTCATGGAAAAAAAAAAATTTATTTCCATTTTGTACAATGGTTATTCAACATTAATAGTAACTTATAAGTAGACATGTAATTAAACTAACAAATAAGAGGGTTAGACATATAGTTAAATTAAATGTAGCTTTCATAGAAAATAATAATGCTGTAATAAAAATGTTACAATAATGTTAATAATAAAGTAGTAAGTATGCCACTAGATACAGGATCGTTATTATCGGCATCATTTCCATATTTGTTTCCTTACAATGAGAATAATTAGTTCTTAATGAGCAGCAACTTTTTGTCCAAAAGAAAACTATATAGTTTGCCTTTGAAAGCTGTGAAAGAGGATGCATTTTTAGGATGCTCTGGAATATTATTCCAGAGTGTTGGCCCTTTGATAGTGATCATCTTTGAACCTGCTTCTGTGTTTGTTCTGTGAATAAAGAGCTCACTGCTCTGTCTTGTGTTGGTTCCCCTTATATCCCTGACTGTTTTTAAATCAAATAGCCAGCTAGGATAATGATGGTCCAAAATTTTGAATACAAAAACATAAATAGCATAAGCGACCTTATTTTCTGCCCGCAGCCACCCAAGTTTATTGAGAGCTGGTGTGATGTGGTCATATTTTCTTATTCCTCCCAGGGCAACTCGAGCTGCAAAATTAATAAGCTTCTGTATTCTGTTTATCTGAGTCTTAGTGGTAGCTCCCCAAACAGTTGTGCAGTAATTAATGTGACTTAGGGCTAGAGATTCAACAACAGTTATTCGAGTGGTAGTCTCAAAATTGTCTTTTATACGTGATAAGTACATTAATGTTCCTGTAACCTTTTTGCATACTTTATCTATGTGGGAATCAAACAACATGTGGTTATCAAAGTGAATTCCTAATCAAGCTTTTTTTACATACTTTAGTACGCGTACATCATCGTGATTTGTAGGAACTTTTGCACCCATTCTAATCACACGGACGAGTCATATTTGCTTGACCGGATGATATAATATACCAATTAGACATGTAATTAATGTGCTAAAAGATGAATATATCTAGCTATATCTCAAATGACAACTATATTTTATAAACTTGAAATTATAAAGACATGTTTTTGGATATTTGATCATGTAAATATATCTCTCCATATCTCAATATATATAAATAATTCTTTCTGTACCCCATAACATCCGTTTTTTTCTAGATTTATTCATTCTGGAAGCCCCTCCCACCAAAAAATATATAGAAACCAATAACTTTTGCATCGTATTTGAAATATATATATATATATATATATATATATATATATATATATATATATATATATATATATATATATATACTGCATACACAATATCCTATCGGTAAAAAATAACTCTTTCTGGTCCTTTCCACCTATAGGACCAGTAACCCTTTTTGCTCCTATCGGTGGAAACGACCAAAATGAGTCGCTTTTCCTTTCCACCGATATACATGCATATATATATATATATATATATATATATATATATATATATATATATATATATATATATATATATATATATATATATATATATATATATATATATATATCGGTGGAAAGGACTAGTAACTTTTTTCTGAAATGAATACCACAAGCTCTCTCTCTCTCTCTCTCTCTCTCTCTCTCTCTCTCTCTCTCTCCTCTCTCTCTCTCTCTCTCTCTCTCTCTCTCTCTCTCTCTCTCTCTCTCTCTCTCTCTCTCTCTCTCTCTCTCTCTCTCTCTCTCTCTCTCTCCTAGATATGTATGATCATGAGGCCCCAGTGGCACTCTGTTTGCTCATCTAATCAGTTATTTATATATGTGTATGTGCATGTATGTGTGTTGTGTGTATATACATACATCTGCATGCATGTATATGTATTTGTATCTACTTATTACTCTAATCTGAACATTGTTATACTATCACTGCTTCAAATTGTCTGTAGTGTGTTGGTGGTATCTTTATACATGGCCAAATATAGACTGTCATGTTAGCAATTGCATTTAATTGGGAGTGCTTGTGTGCACATGTCCCCATGTACAGTCATATGATTAATTAAAAAAGTACTCTTTACATTTTCAGCAAATAGGGTTACTTCTAACTGTTGATGAAAGTAAACTTTTTTTTTATTAAATCTGTCATATTGCTCACATATTTAATGTCTTTAGTGAAATTAATGAATATATATATTTTTTTTTATTTATTCAGATAACTGTACATGGGGACATGTGCACATGGGCACTCCCAGTCATATTGCAGTTGATAACATTACAATCTATGTGGTTATGTATAAATAACATACTAATAGAATTTGCAATTAATTTAAAATATCATAGCAAGTAATTAATAATAAAATATAGTGTAATAATTGAAGAGTACTTGAAGAGTAATCATTGTGACAATATTTTCAATAGCCCTTGTTGAGTGCTATCATTTAAATTCCGTTTTAATTTTCAACAGTACTACTGCAGACAATTTGAAGCAGATATAGAATAACAATTTTCAGGTTAGAATAATAAGTAGGTACATACATATATATATACACACACATACATACACACACACACACATATATATATATATATATATATATATATATATATATATATATATATATATATATATATATATATATATATATATATGCATGCATTAATTAGATGAGCAATAGAAACACCACTGGGGCTTCATAGCCATACATATCAAGGAGAGAGAGAGAGAGAGAGAGAGAGAGAGAGAGAGAGAGAGAGAGAGAGAGAGAGAAGAGAGAGAGAGAAGAGAGAGAGAGAGAGTTTGTGGTATTCATTTCAGCAAAAGGAGTTATTCGTCCTTACTACAGATAAAGACACATCCATGCATACTCATACACATCATTGTCATCTGAGGGTAACACAGCAGAGGAAAGTGCATGTACTTAATTGCATATACGTACACATATAAACCTGAACATACATACATACATACACATAAACACAGTGCCATATAATGGAGGATAAATTTGGAAGGAAAAGAAAGAGAAAGACTGAAAGCCTTTCCCCCTCTCCACCCTTCAAATTATGTACGTGAGAGAGAATTACGTCAATTAATCCATTATCACTATTATCACAACCATTGCTACCACCATCATGATTATTATTATCATCATTATTATTATTATTATCATTATTATTATTATTATCATTATTATTATTACTATTATTATTATTATTATTATTATTATTATTATTATTATTATTATTACCATCATCATTACTACAGCTTTTGTATATAGATAGAGTTATGAATCAAAAGTAGTAATTATTGATACATATAGACATGCACATACATATACATATACACATATACATACATATATACATATAAATACATATACACATACATATACATATACACATACATGCACACATGTACACACATATACATACATATGAGCTCTTGAGGGAGGGGGTTAGAATACTTCCTCCATGTTCCCCTGCGTGTCGTAAGAGTAGACTAAGTGGGGCGGAGCGAAGGGAATGAAAGAACCCTTCTCTGTACTTTCTCTTCCCAGAAAGTCAGAGCATTATTCCTTTACTCAGCCACTCACCTTATAAGGGGAAAAGTGGCTTATGTATATAAAAAGGCATATGAGAGAGAGAGAGAGAGAGAGAGGAGAGAGAGAGAGAGAGGAGAGAGAGAGAGAGAGAGAGAGAGAGAGAGAGAGAGAGAGAGAGAGAAGGTATTCCCTCCACCCCTCTTTTTTTTTTTTTTTTTTTTTTTTTTTCCAAAGTTATAGAAATATCAGATAATATACAAGAAAGTAGACTAAGATGGTATGGTCATGTCGTTAGAAGGGATGAACAGTATGTTGGGAGGAGGGTGATGGAAATGGATATACAGGGTAGAAGGAGAGGGAGACCAAAGCGTAGGTGGATGGATTGCATCAA
Source organism: Halocaridina rubra (assembly GCA_037179515.1). NCBI lineage: Eukaryota > Metazoa > Arthropoda > Malacostraca > Decapoda > Atyidae > Halocaridina > Halocaridina rubra. The sequence continues at coordinate 16,088 of JAXCGZ010020113.1, forward strand.
TGATGATCTGAGGTCTAAAGGTTTGTTGGGTGATGAGGTATGGGACAGAAATAAATGGAGAAAACTGACCAGAAACATCGACCCCACATAAATGTGGGAAAAGATGTAGACGGAGAAGAGGGTAAAAGAATTACATTTTCAACGTTGGGTATACACTAAGTACAGGATATAAGTTCTCTGGGTTGCAAAAGTGCACACAAAGTTCAAAGTAGCTCAGACCAAGAGGTCTGAAGTCCTTAAGCTTTGTGCACTCTGCAATGTAGTGTACTAAATTGTTGCCCCCTTCACACTCACATAAATGGCATTTTGAGTGTTCTGGGTGCTTTCTACCAGTTTTCTCGCAATTCACCTCCCATATATTTCTATAACCAAGTCTTATACGGGCAGCAACTCTATCACAGTCACCTGTAAGCATTTTACCCATGCTGTATTTGTGTCTCAGCCTTCTGAAGTTTTCATAATGTTGGATCGAACAGCTGCTTACATGTTGTGTGAGTGTAGAAAGTTCTTGCTCTTCCATAATCTCATTATACAACATTGTTTTAAACTGAGTCAGTGTGGTTATAGATTCAGACACTGAACTCTCAGTTGCCATTTTTGCCAGCCTGTCAGCCTTTTCATTACCTACTATCCCAACATGGGAGGGTACCCATGAAAACTTAACTTGGAGTTTAAGTTTTGCGCAATCAATAAGAGCCTCTTGAATTTCAGCCATGTGAGTTTTGTAGGAGCTTTTTAATGATCTCAGTGACAGAAGCGCACTCTGCGAGTCACAGAATATGATAGCATTTCTCCTAGCACTGAGAACATGTTCAATAGCAAGTTTTAGACCAACAATTTCACATTCGGTGATTGATGACCATTTTGGCATACTCAGTGCTTTGTCAAATATTTGCTGCCCTTCAAAATTTTCATAAACTACAATGCTGCACCCAGACCCTCCTGCACTGCTTGTGTGAGACCCATCAGTGTAAATGCAGAGTGTTTCATTGTTAGTTGGGAAACTAGTTTCAATAAAGGCTTCAATTTCATCTAACCATTGATGTTTTTTAATAATTGGAGCAACATTCGGACCAGATGATAATATTGGAAAGAGAATTTCTGGCCCAATCCTCTTGCAAGGATTTATTAATCGTTCAGGACCACTCTCAGTAAAGAGTGTTACATTATGTTTTTTTGTCTCATTGGTTATAAGCTTAAATACTTTGGGGTGAATTTGTCTTTCATACTGTATGTTACTTTTTATTAGTGATTTAATGATTGTTGGCGCTGACTGCGGCCCTTGCAAATGACCAGCATTACATGGATGAGGCTGAGCTGATTTCGCTAGTTTAACTCCAAATATCACAGCTGACTGTTTGATATGTTCTATCAAAGGTGGGAGGTTTAATTCATGTTGCATATTTATAATTCTGGTGCTCATAGGGCAGCCAAGAATAATCCTCATAGCTTTGTTCTGAATTTTTTCTAGGGGTCTTAAGATAGAGGTAGTCATAGTACAGAGCTGCAGGGTGTGATAGTCGACTAATGACCTGACATATGCGAGATAGAAAGTTCGGCATATGTTAATTCCAACACCAGATACCCTATTGGCAAGAAGCTTTAACGGTCTGAGTCTCTGTTGCAGTCTTTCACACAAATCTTTGACATACTCTGTGTGAGGGGGAGAAGGAACTGGTATTCCCAAATATTTGTGATTTTCGCACACCTTAACCATTTGATTGCTTAATACAAGGTGAGGCTCTTGCGAGATACTGGAAAAGTACTTTGTTTTTGGAGTTGAAATGACAAGACCAATGTCTTTTGATACTTGAGAAAAGTCATTAAGTATTATTTGCATATCATTGGCAGAAGGTGCCCTTATACATATGTCGTCTGCATAACATATGATGGTGCATTCATCATTTGGTAGTCTGAGAGACTTGAGAAGCTTATCCATTAAGATGTTAAAGAGAAGGGGAGACAGAACTCCTCCCTGAGGAGTTCCCAGTGTAAATTCCTTTTCGCTGGAAGTAAGATATCCTTTATAGTACACTTTAGAGGTTCGACTACTTAGGTAGCATCTAATTAGTTGCAGTAGTTTACCTTTGACCCCTAAAGTTGCTAAATGATCCAAAATAACGGTTCTATTTGCAATATCAATGGCATTTTGCAAATCTAGAAAAACAGTGACTTCAGAGCAGTGCTCAACATTCATAAATTCTACAAAACAGTCTTTGGTACTTTTTCCTTTCATAAATCCATACAAATTATTTGATAATTTTCCCTCGAGTGTGAAATCAAGTCTGTTAAGAATGACTCTCTCAAAGGCTTTGCAGAAGCAGGATGTCAGAGAGATAGGTCTTAATTTTGTACTTTCTTTTTTTGGAATTGGAATAATAATGCTTTTTTTCCATTGTTCTGGAAGTGTGCCCTCATTATAAATAGTGCTGAATAAAAACTGAATTGGATTAATACCATTACAAATATCATCATTAAGATCTCGGATTACTTGGTACGTAATGCCATCCTCACCCGGAGAGGTGCTCTTCCCATGGGAGAGAGCAAAGTCCAACTCATTTTTGGTTATGTAGTCAATGAATCTGTCCTCTTCCATTGTTCTTGCACAGGATAATTCTATGTTCATCATTCTTTCAAAGTCAAGATTTCTTAATCGTTGTTGAATATCGCAAGGAAGGTTTTCAAAGGAAGATGTCTTAGAGTATTGTAAGAGAAGTTCTTCAGCAAGAGTTTGGGAATCATTTGTTTGTGACACACTGATGTTTTTGCCAACCAGAGCATTAATTGACTGCCAGATTTTAGAACTACTCGTATGAGCATTGATAGACTGTAGGAAGTTTTGAAAGTGCTTAGTTCGGACATCACTTTTAAGCTCACGGTACTCTCGTAGAGTAAGTAGCAGATTTTCAAGAGTGGTTGCATTGTTGTCCCTTTTATACATATCAACTGCACTGTCTACCTGTTTTTTAAATGTGTTTAGCTTGTTATCTTCTGTCCAATTGTTTTTCTTCTTGATTGCCTTGTGTTTAGGCTTGTGTATGTAAGTTCTATGGAATAAATATATCCGTTCTATTAAGAGATCATAATGACACATATATAAACACAGACACATTGTCTAAGGGATATCGTATTCTGATTTGAACACGTCGCCAGTACTAAGAAAAATGCTGTCATATGCTGTGACTCCTAGAGTGCTCTTCTGTCATCAATCAATTATTACACTGTACTTTATATTTAATTACTTACTATGATTATTTATAATGAATTGAAAATGTACTAATATTTGATTTATACATGGCCAAATAAAGACTGTCATGTTAATAATTGCATATCACTGGGAGTACCCGTGTGCACATGTCCCCATGTACAGTTATGAGATTACTAAAATGAAATTATATATTGACCTCTTTATATCATGCCAATATCTGTATAATTTTTCACCTGTCCACATGTATAGATATTGGCATAATAACAAAAAATGTGAAGAATTATCAATGCCCTGAAGTGCCTGTGGCACTGTCAGTATGTAAACCCGTGTGTACATAAGAATGAAAAAAAGCTGACCCAATATGACCTCATTAAAATAAAAATCAAATGATAACTTTCTCAATCATCATAAAACAATATGTCCAGCTAAATCCCTCCGTAAAAACATTTTAAGTAGAGTAATAGAAAGATTAGTAATCCGTGTTTAATTTCATTTTTTTTTTCTTAATTTAATCCGTCCCCCTCGTTTGTCTCCTTAATCTTGACACAAAGTCTGGGGGAGAATTAAAGACAAGTCTTATAAATCTTATCTCAAAACTTTTGGAATTCCCAGTTATTATTAATTATTTCATTTCAAGCTTTCGTGACTCTGTAGCCGTTGTTGTTGTTGTTGTTGTTGTTGTTGATGTTGCTTTTGCTGCTGCTGCTGCTACTGTTGTTAAGATTATAGTAAGGGTGATTACTAATTTTAATTGTTTGCACCTATAATGGTATTCATATTTTCCTTGTCAGTATATTCCCACCACGTGATATGATAATGTTGTGTCACGATTAGTCATCATGGCTGGGGGTGGACAAGAGACAGGTTGGAGCTTGGGAATTAAAATTGGATGCCCTTCATAACGTTCCGTGATAAGCTCTAACCCGCGTCATTCGCTTCCTGGCTGTTTAAAAAGGTTTTTGTGAATAGTCATAAATATGCCCTTCTTGCTACATATGTAACTTTTAACTATTGAATAACGCATAGAAAATGGAGTGCCTGTGGCCAGGTATACCTATCATGAAAGCCGATCCCCCAGTTCAACACAAACATGAGCAAATATTCCTTCTCCTGCTATGTGCGAAACGCAGATTCATATTAAAAAAAAATCACACTCTTGGAATTTTAAAAGTGATATAAAGAATAATATCATTTCCGTTTTATAGACACAAATGTGTGTTAATTAGAGGAGTTAATGACTCTTAGCCCTCCAGATTGAATACATCAATTAAGGTGTGGCTTCTTGAGTCTGCTTTAATCCCAAGACAAGATAAACTACACATAGACAGTCATCTGAGACAAAACAGATAATATCTCTGAATACTTATCACAGTTTTCGGTATTAGACGAATATATTCATAAGAATATATGTAGACCGTGGACACAGGCACTCCATAATGAATGAGGGTTCTATTTTTTTTTAAATAACTGTATACATGGGGACTTGTGCGCGCAAGCACTCCAATATACAAATGTTGACATTTCCTTATATATTTGACCATGTTCATATCAATTATTTGGCATTTGTCAGTCTTCGGTGTACATGATATACTTGCTGATGACATTTTCTTAAATTTTGTAAAGCTAGGTTATCATTTTAGACTAACAAAAGCACTCAGCCTTTTGAATGTTGTAATAATGATTAATAAACATGCAGACCATGGCAGACATTCCATTTTTTATGAATGCAGTAAAATGCATTGCATTTTTTAAGAGTTCTGCATGTTAATGCTTCCCTTTCGTCATCCAAGTACATGGATTATTTTTAGACAAGTAGAGACAATGCTCATGAAATAATCATATATAATGGCTTTAATGTAATTCTTCCAAAACTCGTTCTCTTTCTTGTAACTCAATATAACAGCCTTTTTATCTTATGAAGTCATATGTTCGTGACTATTTTATAGCTGTATATGATATTTAAACTTTGGTATTAATTATGGTTATTGGCATTAAGAATATTATAGTAATGATGATGATGATGATGATGATAACAGTAATATCTACTAATGTCATTATTATTATTATTATTATTATTATTATTATTATTATTATTATTATTATTATTATTATTATTATTATTATTATTATTATTATTATTATTATTATTATTAATATTATTATTATTATTATTATTATTATTATTATTATTATTATTATTATTATTATTACTATTATTATTATTGTTATTATTGTTTTTATTATTATTATTATTATTATTATTATTATTATTATTATTATTATTATCATTATTATTATTATTATTATTATCATCATTGTTGTTGTTGTTGTTATTATTGTTGTTGTTGTTGTTCTGATTTTTTCAACTGTTATTATTATTTTTTCGATTCCCTACAATCCAGCTTCAAATGTACAGGATATTCCATTTTAGCTCTGCATAGTTTTAGCTTGTACATGTATTTGTTATTATTATTATTTTTTTCTTTTTTATTATTATTATTATTATTATTATTATTATTATTATTATTATTATTATTATTATTATTATTATTATTATTATCATTTTTATTATTATTATTTTTATTATTATTATTATTATTATGATTATTATTATTATTGTTATTATTATTATTATTATTATTATTATTATTAGTATTATTATTATTATTATTATTATTATTATTATTATTATTATTATTATTATTATTATTATTATTATTATTATCATTACAATTATTAAGCGTAAAATCGTGAATAGGTAACCACTCACCCTCACTAGTCCTTATAGGAAATATGTTAATTAGGATACTGGATATAATGATCTCTTTTGATGGTTATTCAGTATGTTAATGAGCTAATAAGATGTGTCTGATGAATGTCTAGTCACTTCCTGTACTGAAGTTCAATCTTTTTTGGTGGAAGGCGGAGGAGAAGACTATGAAGGAGTGATTTGCAATTTTTTAGGTCTGCTTTATTATTATTATTATTATTATTATTATTATTATTATTATTATTATTATTATTATTATTATTATTATTATTATTATTATTATTATTATTGTTATTATTATTATTATTATTATTATTAGTATTATTATTATTATTATTTGT
>JAXCGZ010020114.1:0-2500 GCA_037179515.1 Halocaridina rubra
CTCTCGTCTCTCAGTCTCTCTCTCTCTCTCTCTCTCTCTCTCTCTCTCTCTCTCTCTCTCTCTCTCTCTCTCTCTCTCTCTCTCTCTCTCTCTCTCTCTCCCCACCCCCCCCACCACCCACACACACAGGTACGATAAGTATCACTAAGTCTAAAATGGAAGCGATGAGGAGACGGGAAGATACGAGCTTTGGGCTCTTTCCCGTAAACACAATTAGGTAATCACAATTAGGTAATCACACACACACACACACACACACACACACACACACACACACACACACACACACACACACACACACACACACACACAGATTGGATAAATCTTGACCCACACAGTGGTGAGGACTCATTTGGGGCAAGATTCCTAGATTGCGTACAAGGGAATTTCCTACACCAACATGTAATGGAACCAACAAGAGCCAGGGGTGGGGATGAGCCATCACTACTTGATCTAGTGTTCACAGATAATGTGTTGGATATTGAAAATATTGAGTATGAACCACCAATTGGAAAGAGTGACCACTGTGTGTTGTTGATGGAGTATATCATTGAAGACATTCTTCCTGAGAGTAGAGGCACTGAGGACATGAGGAGGAACTATCCGAAAGGAGATTACATCAAAATGAATGAGCTTTTTGCAGTTATTGACTGGAGAACCTTATTTTACAACAAATCTGTACAAGAAATGTATGACATCTTTTGTGAGAAATATGGGAAGATAGTAGATTGCTGCATACCTGTCACCAAAGTAGGTGTAATTCATGCCAGAGAGAAATGGTTCCATAATGGGTGTAAAAGAGCTTAAGGAGTGGAGAGACAAATGCTGGAAAAGGTATAGGAGGAGAAAAAACATAAATGCCTGGCAAACCTACAAAAGAGCAAGAAATGACTACCTAAGTAAAAGGAGAGAGGCAGAGAGAGATTATGAGAGGGACATCACCAGGAAGGCTAAAGAAAATCCCAAGCTTTTCCACAGCTTTATCAGAGGAAAACTGAAGGTAAAAGAACAGGTTTTAAGGCTAAAGAGAGCGGATGGAAGCATCACTGAGACGGACGAAGAGATCTGCAAAGAATTGAACAAGGAGTTTCAGTCAGTATTTACAGTAGAAAATACCCCACCCCCTCAGATTGCAGTGATAGAAGCTCAAGGGCCGGTATTAGAGAACATCAACCTTACAGCCACAGAGGTATGCAAAGCGCTGATGGATTTAGATGTTCATAAAGCTACAGGTCCAGATGACATATCCCCTCATGTGCTTAAAAAATGCGCAAACACAATATCAGTGGCACTAAGTATCATATTTAAGGAGTCACTGGAGTCGGGGGAGATTCCAAGATGCTGGAAACAAGCAAATGTGATACCTATCTTCAAAAAGGGAAGGAGGGATACGGCTCTGAACTATAGACCAGTTTCCTTGACCAGCATAGTTTGCAAAGTTATGGAGAAACTACTAAGGAAACATATCTCTCTTCACTTGGAATCCTTCAACTTTTTGTCAGTGAGGCAACATGGCTTCAGAGAAGGAAGATCAACAGTAACAAACTTATTAGAATTTTATGATGAGGTAAGCCAAATCTTACAGGAAAGAGAGGGCTGGGCAGATTGCATATTCCTAGACTTCCAGAAAGCGTTTGACACTGTTCCACATGGGAGACTTATTAGGAAGCTGCAATCAATGGCTAGAATAGGTGGAAATGTCTTGGAATGGATAAAAACTTACTTAGAAGGAAGGGAACAGAGGGTTAGAGTAAGACACTCAGTGTCTGAATGGAGAAGAGTTAGTAGTGGAGTTCCACAGGGTTCAGTTTTAGGGCCACTTTTGTTCCTTGTATATGTAAATGACCTACCAGAGTCTGTAAATTCATTCATGAATATGTTTGCAGATGATGCAAAGATTGTGAAGAAAGTAAAAAACGAGAACAATGGTAGAGAACTTCAGGAGGATCTAAATAATCTGCATGAGTGGTCAGAAAAGTGGCTAATGAAATTCAATACCTCAAAATGTAAGGTAATGAGAATGGGTACAAGTGCAAGAAGGCCCAAGCTTGACTACTCGGTGGCTGGAGTACAACTTCAAGAGACAGAAAATGAGAGAGATCTAGGAGTAAACATACTGGCAGATTTGTCTCCAGAAATACATATAAATGGCGTAGTAAGGGCAGCATATGCATTCTTATCAAATGTAAGGGTAGCCTTCAGGCACATGGACAAGGAAATGTTCAGAAATATTTATGTAACCTATGTGAGGCCAAAACTCGAATATGCAGCCCCCTTTTGGAATCCGCACTTGAAAAAGCACATAGCTAAGCTTGAAAAAGTTCAAAGACATGCCACGAAACTGGTGCCAGAAATACGCAATCTCGGTTATGATGAGAGGCTGAGGGAATTAGACTTGCCATCACTCGAAGCTAGAAGAGTAAGGGGGGATATGGTGACAGTCTTTAAATTCCTTCATGGTTATGATAGAGTGGATAGGGATCGATATTTCGATATGGCT
>JAXCGZ010020114.1:12500-22386 GCA_037179515.1 Halocaridina rubra
CTTTTAAAGTAATAAGATCTATTTTGACATTTTTATTTATTTTTTTATGTCTTTGATTTTGCGGGTGAGAATAAGAAAAAACTTCCCTTTCCAAACAGGAAAGGGATGTATATTGTCAGAGTTTTAGAAAAGCTGTTTAGCTTAAATGAGAAAAGCTAATGCATATTTTACAAGCTTAAAAATACACCATATTTGTTTTGTTTTAATGAAAATGCTTTTAGGACTGTGAGCAAAACTAATTACACTGCATAGATATTTTGGGTGCCGAAAACGATCTCTCTCTCTCTCTCTCTCTCTCTCTCTCTCTCTCTCTCTCTCTCTCTCTCTCTCTCTCTCTCTCTCTCTCTCTCTCTCTCTCTCTCTCTCTCTCTCTCCTCTCTCTCTCTCTCTCAACATTACAATGTATAGTTTGTAGTTGAAATATAATTTCTTGAAAAGGGTTTCAATATGGTTTCAAAACAAATTGCAAAGAAACTACTCTCTCTCTCTCTCTCTCTCTCTCTCTCTCTCTCTCTCTCTCTCTCTCTCTCTCTCTCTCTCTCTCTCTCTCTCTCGATATATGTGTGTGTGTGTGTGTGTTGTGTGTGTGTGTGTATGTGTGTGTGTGTGTGTGTGTGTGTGTGTGTGTGTGTGTGTGTGTGTGTGTGTGTGTGTGTGTGTGTGTGTGTGTGTGTGTGTTGTGTGTGTGTGTGTGTGTGTGTGGTTTGTAGTCAAATTATAATTTCTTAAAATGTTTCAACATTATTTTCATCAGATTCCAATAACTATTTGAAAATATCATTCAACAAGTCGCGTCTCAAATAGTTAGTTCTCGTTAATGCGGCAAAAACAGTGCAAAAACAGAACGTCCATACATTCTGCAGGTATCTTACAGCATCGATACATTATTGGACATTCTTAGCTCGTGTATGTACATGGAAGCATTATATTTGTGTTATTAATCTAACGTCTTACTACTGAACAAAAATCTGTTTTCTCCAGTTCTGTGTCATCTAACATCAATCAACACCTTTAAGGAAATTCGGCATATCATCAGATGCTCTTGTCTTGAAATGAGTACAGTAGCTAGGTTATGATTGACAATCCCACACTCTACCTGTCTCGCGTTCACACGAACAAAACTATTGCTTAAAATGTATAGACATGAGTTACACAAAAGGTGCAGTGTTTATTTTATTGATCTGTAAGACCCCATCCCTCAGATACTTCCTACGGAGAAAGTTACTGCAAAAGGGAACCTTTCCCCCTGGAAAAAGGGGTGATTTTTTCACCTAGGATGACCCTAGGGAAAAATGAGCGTCACTGGCTTTTACCTTAGTAATCACTAATTGAATATTACATTTTCTATGTATTTCATTTTACGTACCTCAGATCGCGTAGAAATACAAGTTATTTTACAAAGTTAACTATAAAATAACATCAAATCAAAATATATTCTTGAAAGCTTAAGTACTAGACATGTTACACATCATGAAAAGCTATGGACAGGATGAAGAGTTAAGGAATGTACTATTGAATATGTAAAGGTAAATGTTCCGTTATTGAAAAGATTAAGAATTAATGATAATTCAAATACTTAGACACATATATACAAAAAATGCATGAAATAAAAGTACATCATTATTAAAGTAAATGAATAAAATGGAAAGAAAAAATGAAATAGATAGATAGATAGATAGACGGATATATATATATATATATATATATATATATATATATATATATATATATATATATATATATATATATATATATATATATATATATATATATATATATAAGAGAGAGAGAGAGAGAGAGAGAGAGAGAGAGAGAGAGAGAGAGAGAGAGAGAGAGAGAGAGAGAGAGAGAGAGAGAGGGGGGGGGCAAACAACTTACCCAGCATTGCATGATAAAAGTAGTTGCATCAAAACTGTTTTGCAAAGATAAGGAAGACTCAATAGCCTTCATTAAAAGCTTTTCAAGTTTAATAAAATATCGTTTTGGTTTTCTCTATGAGTAATGACGCTTCCGGTATTCTCTTCCTTGTTGGAGTTGATTATGAATACATTATAAGTGATGAAATTTAAATCCAAGACTTAAAAACATTGACTGATATACTGAATAAATATTTCGTGGGGATATATTAATTTCTAGATGCTTTAGAATATCTTTGGTTTAATTTATCCGCTGGAGGATTAATCCAGCTCGTCTTGGTGCGGGTCCCAAGGGCAAGTCAGTGGAGAGGGTTGGTAATATGGAAGGAATCTGGCCATAAAACTTTGACCCAAAGCATAGGATTGTCTCCAAGAGGTTAGTGAGACAGTGATCCCGTATGCACACTGGAAATAGCTCTTGGAAATTGCTATTGAAAATGGAGTGCAAGGATATTTTTCCTGGATATGTTCTGTTTCCGTAGGATAGAGATACTGTAGCAATTGTTTATATGTAATAACAATCAACAAGTGACCAATATAGCTATATAAAGCCCTAACAATAACATACGTGTACAGCATAAGAACTTGACTTGCAGTCAAACATAAAGCTAAACAAAGAAACTATCAATAAACTCTAAGTGAAAAGTCATAGATAAGGCTATAAAGAGAGATGGTTCTCTTAGTAGCATTTCTAAAAGGGGACCACGGTGGTGTAGTGGTTAGCGTGCTAGAATGCGGAGTTGAGAGACCTGCAGTTGAGACCATTGTAGAACGATAGGAATGTTGCATCCTGTCTTAATTCCCCAGACAGATTTTCTCCAGGATGAATTGACGCACATGTATTGTGTGGGGACTGGTAGCTCGCAGATTGGTCGGTGCAGTAACTGTTTCTATCTTTGCACTTCCAGACCATGCAACTTTGCTCCTGCCTCTGTCTACTCTAACTTTTGAGATCTTTGTTCTTTCAAAAAAAAATTAATTCCCGTCATCTCAGGCCCTAATCCAACTATATTTCTAGGTCTTCATTGCTTTAAATAAAACTTTTGTCAGTCGTTTAAATTGTTTTTCATTCTCGTATTTCTGCCTTGTCATTCATCAGCAACTTTTGCTTCTTAAAAATTTTCTTGGTGCCCAGGCCCGATGAGGGCAACTTTCTTAGCCCGTCCCAGTACCATACTCATATAACAGAATATACACTTATATTAGGTACTAATATACTTATTCACAATAAATAAACGAAACCCCACACATATCACTACATCCCTTTCTTACAAAACTCCGTTCAATATATATAATTGTACTATAATCATTTCAACATTCAGGGTGTTTTTGTGTAAGTGTTTGAATGTATGTCCACATTAAACTTTATATGCGTATGTGTATTGGGTCTATGAGCATTCTTCATTCCTTCAGGATTTTTATATATTTTATATCCGAAGATGGAAATAATATCACATTTAGCCAGTACCCCCGCAATGACTTTCTTATGAAGTCCATAGAGGTCAACTCCTCCTTCACCATCACATCAAAAAAGGCAAATTGGATCGTAAGATCTGACCTCAGATAGCGTCAAGCACGAGGGTCATAATGCGCTAGGAGGTCAGTATAAAATATCGTAAGAAATATTTTATGCACAAAGGATCAGGCATTATTTTCATTAATGTTGAGTCTGGATCATGAGATAAATATTAACAGTTGCGTATATTGTTATAGTACAGTCCAAGTAAGTGTTTATATTTTTGTCTTCTTCATTTTCCTTATATATTCTTTTTTCATCTTCTTATTTTTCTTTTTTTTATTTCTATTATTATTATTATTATTATTATTATTATTATTATTATTATTATTATTATTATTATTATTATTACTCTTATTATTATTATTATTATTATTATTATTATTATTATTATTATTATTATTATTATTAATATTAGTATTATTATTATTATTATTATGATTACTGTTTTTCTTGTTGCTGTTGTTGTTGTTGTTGTTGTTGTTGTTGTTGTTGTTGTTGTTGTTGTTGTTGTTGTTGTTGTTATTACTATTATTATTATTATTTTTATTATTATTATTATTATTATTATTATTATTATTATTATTACTTATTATTATTATTATTATTATTATTATTATTATTATTATTATTATTATTATTATTATTATTATTATTATTATTATTATTATTATTATTATTATTATTATTATTATGCGAAAACGAAGCCAAAAGTGAGGTTTGAGGAACCTGTCATATGAACAGAGTGGCATTCAAATAAAATGCGTTTACTCCTAGTAGAGCAGATATAAGCTATAAGGTTTGTATCCCTTGTAGCCCGCTGTGGTGTAGTTGGTAGCACTTGGCATAGTAATTATATGTCCTAGGTTCAAGTCCCGGTTGGAGTAAAAATGATTCATGTTTTCACATATGGTAATGTGCTTATTTGATTATTGTTGGTTCCGAATTAGATTGGAAGTTGAATTAAATGCGAAAACGAAGCCACGAGTGAGGTTGGGAGAAATTGTAATATGAAAAGAGTGGCATTCAGATAGAATGCGTTCATTCCTAGTATAGCAGATATAAGCTGTAAGGTGTGTTTTCCTTTTAGACCTTTCGTGGTGAAGTTGGTAGTGCCCTTGCATAGTAATTATATGTCCTAGGCTCAAGTCCCGGTTGGGGTAAAAAATATTAATTTTTTTCACATATGGTAATGTGTTTATTTGATTATATATATATATATATATATATATATATATATATATATATATATATATATATATATATATATATATATATATATATATATATATATATATATATATATATATATATATATATATATATATATATATATATATTTATATATATATTTTTTTTTAGTTTTAATATTGCTGATAATATTCGTCTGATGGCTACGTAGGGCCTTAAATTAACGAATGCTTGCTTTGGATAAAAACTTTTATACAGCATACCGATTTTTATCAAGTTGTATAACTAAATAAGCAGTGTAATTTTATACATTAATGGGCTAAGTATAACTTGAAAACTAATTTATTTTGACTAGTACTAGAGGAACGACACATAAATATCACCTCTCAGCCTCTATCTATGTTGTCTATGGCTAAATTCCTCCATTCACTTGCACTAAAAATAATTTCTCACCATAACTTTGACTAAGATGCCTTTAAAATATGTTCCCCTGTAATTCTCGCTAGGTCATTAATATAAATTCATAAAACTACAAGAATTTAAAAGCATTAGTTGTGAACACGTGTAATAACTATTTACTTGAGAAATAGGTTGTTTTTTATGAGTGACACCGGGAAGGGCAAAAAAATTGCCCTCATCAATAAAGGGCCGGGCACGAATAAACATTAAGATTAAGAAAAAGTAAAAGGCTAAGGGCAAGGCAGAAATGAGGTAATGATAAACAATAGGAAAAGGACAGGCTGAAAGAATTTTTGAAGTATAGAGGACCTAGAGATATGGCAAGATTAGGCCCTGAGATGACAATAGATCCATTTTTTGAAGGAAGATATGTTATAAGATTGGGGAAAGACAGAAGGGGGAAGAGAGTTCCAGAGTCTGGAGGAGGATGGGAAGAAGCAGTCGCTGCACCGACCAATCCGCTAGTTACACATCTCCACACAGTACCTGTGAGATGAGGCCGCTTGGCGAGTGTTACGTGGCCTTTATTAGTTATGGAAGGTACGATTTATCAAACATAAACGTCTTTTTGCGCTAAAATTGATAGTACTGAGCAGGGGTGTACGTCCATCAGTCTGCGTGATTCTCATGCGAGTAGGATTTTCCCTCGCTAATACTAATTTACCGTAACTTTTATGTTTTATAATTTTATTTTTCCTTATAAGGGCCTATTTTTTTTCTGATAAGGTCGGAGGCAAACATGTCCAGGTTGCTCCAGCCACTGATTAGTGTTAAATTAATATTTATATATTTTTTTGCCACCCTTCACATTATATTACACAATATACTTGTAATTGCTTTAATAAGTTACCTACATTGTCTAGAAACATCGACCAAGACCGAGATTTCCACTCCCCATCTCACGGTCAACTTACACTTTGACACGTTCGGTACCTGTGTTATCCAGTCCTGAGCTCCGTAGTTGCACACTGAGTGAACGTGACCATGCTGCCAGATGCTTAATTATGTATCACCAATTTACAGTAAATTTTGAACTTTTGCTTGATACTTAGAGTCTCAGAGTACGTGATGCTTAAAACTAAATGTCAGCATCCATACTTTCAAGTTTATCTAATATTTGAATAATAGTTGATATCTTATCTATCTGATTATTGATATGGCATTTACTCTCGGCAGCCCCGGATGGTCAGGTTGATCAAATACTGTAATTATTTTGTTAATTATTTTAAGGTTGAATATTTAAATTTTGGTATAAAGTTACCAGTAAGTTTGCTTAATTGTGCTTTACAATTAGTTAGTATGACAAATAGTTAGTATGACATAATTCATACTAACTGCAGTAGCTTTTGTCAATAAAGGTATTATTTTAATTTCATACTAATTACTGTCTCTTGAAGCAGTTAGTAGAGGTGTTGTTGGTTTTACGGATTTAACATTAATTCTATAAAATATACCGTATTGCTTTGCATATTTTGTCTCAAAAGATTGTATTTTTCTTATTCGTATATAAGTAATATAGAAAAAATTTACCATGTAATTTCATAATCTTATTCTTTATAGTTCTATAGTAACATTACATGATGTCTTACTGTAGCTCGCATATTCCAAAACCTTATTCCCATTTCAATTAATGTAAAACCAAAAAGTAATAAATGTGTAAATTCAACAATGCATGTATTTTTAATATTTATTTATCATATCTGTTGTTATGTAGTTATGATGCGGGTTATAGGCATGTACGTTGTGTGTGATTACCTAATTGTGTTTACGGGAAAGAGCCCAAAGCTCGTATCTTCCCGTCTCCTGATCGGTTCCATTTTTAGACTTAGTGATACTTATCGTACCTGTCCTTAAAACTATGGATTGAGATAGCATTAACTACCTCCTCGCTTAGCGAATTCCAATTATCAACTACTCTTACACTGAAAAAGTATTTCCTTACATCCTGCAAAGAAGTTTTCTTACGAAGCTTCAAATTATGACCTCTAGTTCTAGAGCCAGCCATATCGAAATATCGATCCCTATCCACTCTATCATAACCATGAAGGAATTTAAAGACTGTCACCATATCCCCCCTTACTCTTCTAGCTTCGAGTGATGGCAAGTCTAATTCCCTCAGCCTCTCATCATAACCGAGATTGCGTATTTCTGGCACCAGTTTCGTGGCATGTCTTTGAACTTTTTCAAGCTTAGCTATGTGCTTTTTCAAGTGCGGATTCCAAAAGGGGGCTGCATATTCCAGTTTTGGCCTCACATAGTTTACATAAATATTTCTGAACATTTCCTTGTCCATGTGCCTGAAGGCTACCCTTACATTTGATAAGAATGCATATGCTGCCCTTACTACGCCATTTATATGTATTTCTGGAGACAAATCTGCAAGTATGTTTACTCCTAGATCTCTCTCATTTTCTGTCTCTTGAAGTTGTACTCCAGCCACCGAGTAGTCAAGCTTGGGCTTTCTTGCACTTGTACCCATTCTCATTACCTTACATTTTGAGGTATTGAATTTCATTAGCCACTTTTCTGACCACTCATGCAGATTATTTAGATCCTCCTGAAGTTCTCTACCATTGTTCTCGTTTTTTACTTTCTTCACAATCTTTGCATCATCTGCAAACATATTCATGAATGAATTTACAGACTCTGGTAGGTCATTTACATATACAAGGAACAAAAGTGGCCCTAAAACTGAACCCTGTGGAACTCCACTACTAACTCTTCTCCATTCAGACACTGAGTGTCTTACTCTAACCCTCTGTTCCCTTCCTTCTAAGTAAGTTTTTATCCATTCCAAGACATTTCCACCTATTCTAGCCATTGATTGCAGCTTCCTAATAAGTCTCCCATGTGGAACAGTGTCAAACGCTTTCTGGAAGTCTAGGAATATGCAATCTGCCCAGCCCTCTCTTTCCTGTAAGATTTGGCTTACCTCATCATAAAATTCTAATAAGTTTGTTACTGTTGATCTTCCTTCTCTGAAGCCATGTTGCCTCACTGACAAAAAGTTGAAGGATTCCAAGTGAAGAGAGATATGTTTCCTTAGTAGTTTCTCCATAACTTTGCAAACTATGCTGGTCAAGGAAACTGGTCTATAGTTCAGAGCCGTATCCCTCCTTCCCTTTTTGAAGATAGGTATCACATTTGCTTGTTTCCAGCATCTTGGAATCTCCCCCGACTCCAGTGACTCCTTAAATATGATACTTAGTGCCACTGATATTGTGTTTGCGCATTTTTTAAGCACATGAGGGGATATGTCATCAGGACCTGTAGCTTTATGAACATCTAAATCCATCAGCGCTTTGCATACCTCTGTGGCTGTAAGGTTGATGTTCTCTAATACCGGCCCTTGAGCTTCTATCACTGCAATCTGTGTGTGTGTATGTGTGTGTGATTACCTAATCGTGATTACCTAATGTGTGTGTGTGTGTGTGTGTGTGTGTGTGTGGTGTGTGTGTGTGTGTGTGTGTGTGTGTGTGTGTGTGTGTGTGTGATTACCTAATTGTGATTACCTAATTGTGCTTACGGGAAAGAGCCCAAAGCTCGTATCTTCCCGTCTCCTGATCGGTTCCATTTTAGACTTAGTGATACTTATCGTACCTGTCCTTAAAACTATGGATTGAGATAGCATTAACTACCTCCTCGCTTAGCGAATTCCAATTATCAACTACTCTTACACTGAAAAAGTATTTCCTTACATCCTGCAAAGAAGTTTTCTTACGAAGCTTCAAACTATGACCTCTAGTTCTAGAGCCAGCCATATCGAAATATCGATCCCTATCCACTCTATCATAACCATGAAGGAATTTAAAGACTGTCACCATATCCCCCTTTACTCTTCTAGCTTCGAGTGATGGCAAGTCTAATTCCCTCAGCCTCTCATCATAACCGAGATTGCGTATTTCTGGCACCAGTTTCGTGGCATGTCTTTGAACTTTTTCAAGCTTAGCTATGTGCTTTTCCAAGTGCGGATTCCAAAAGGGGGCTGCATATTCGAGTTTTGGCCTCACATAGGTTACATAAATATTTCTGAACATTTCCTTGTCCATGTGCCTGAAGGCTACCCTTACATTTGATAAGAATGCATATGCTGCCCTTACTACGCCATTTATATGTATTTCTGGAGACAAATCTGCCAGTATGTTTACTCCTAGATCTCTCTCATTTTCTGT
The DNA here is from genome assembly GCA_037179515.1 of Halocaridina rubra. Classification (NCBI taxonomy): domain Eukaryota; kingdom Metazoa; phylum Arthropoda; class Malacostraca; order Decapoda; family Atyidae; genus Halocaridina; species Halocaridina rubra. The sequence goes on from JAXCGZ010020114.1 coordinate 21,755, forward strand.
TTCTTGAAGTTGTACTCCAGCCAAAGAGTAGTCAAGCTTGGGCCTTCTTGCACTTGTACCCATTCTCATTACCTTACATTTTGAGGTATTGAATTTCATTAGCCACTTTTCTGACCACTCATGCAGATTATTTAGATCCTCCTGAAGTTCTCTACCATTGTTCTCGTTTTTTACTTTCTTCACAATCTTTGCATCATCTGCAAACATATTCATGAATGAATTTACAGACTCTGGTAGGTCATTTACATATACAAGGAACAAAAGTGGCCCTAAAACTGAACCCTGTGGAACTCCACTACTAACTCTTCTCCATTCAGACACTGAGTGTCTTACTCTAACCCTCTGTTCCCTTCCTTCTAAGTAAGTTTTTATCCATTCCAAGACATTTCCACCTATTCTAGCCATTGATTGCAGCTTCCTAATAAGTCTCCCATGTGGAACAGTGTCAAACGCTTTCTGGAAGTCTAGGAATATGCAATCTGCCCAGCCCTCTCTTTCCTGTAAGATTTGGCTTACCTCATCATAAAATTCTAATAAGTTTGTTACTGTTGATCTACCTTCTCTGAAGCCATGTTGCCTCACTGACAAAAAGTTGAAGGATTCCAAGTGAAGAGAGATATGTTTCCTGTGTG
>JAXCGZ010020115.1:0-2500 GCA_037179515.1 Halocaridina rubra
CACTTTGGATAAAACTATGTGAAAGGGCTTAATGTCATGGGAAAATATATATATATATATATATATATATATATATATATATATATATATATATATATATATATATATATATATATATATATATATATATATATATATATATATATATATATATATATATATATTGTGAAGAAAGTTAATCACTAGGCAATTAATTTAAGGGAATAGCATCAGCTTCTTCCCAATTTCAATCGTGGCTTCGTTTTTGTAGTTAATTAAAATCCCATGCTATATAGACATCAATAATAATCAAATAAACACAGTAACATATGTGAAAACTTGAATCATATTTTACCCCTGATCGGGACTCAAACCTAAGACACATAATTACTGTGCCAAGGCCCTACCAATATACCACTGAAGGTCTTAAAAAAAGAAGCTAACCTCAAAACTAAATGTTTTGCTAGGATTGAACTCAGTCTTTCTGAATGCCTTTTTGTTCATGTTACAGCTTGTTCCCAACCTCACTCGTGGCTTCGTTTTCGTATTTAATTCATATCCCATACAATATAGGCAGCAAAGATAATCAAATAAACACATTAACATATGTGAAAACATGAATCATATTTTACACCTGACCAGGACTTGAACAGTAATTATGTTCCCTAGGTTCAGGTCTCGGTCAGAGGTAAAATATGATGCATGTTTTCATATATGGTAAAGTATTTATTTGATTATCATTGAAGGGAATTGAATTAAATTTAAAAACATAGCCACGAGTGAGGTTGGGAAGCAGCTGTAATATAAAAAAAAAGCATTCAGAAAGAATGAGTTCATTCCTAGTAAAGCACTTAGAAGTGAGGTTTGCTTATTTTTTTAATACCTTCAATGGTGTAGTTGGTAGCGCGTTGGCACAGTAAGATCAGGGGTAAAACATGATTCATATATATATATATATATATATATATATATATATATATATATATATTTATTTATTTCGAAGTAAGTTCTACGATAAACATTGTAGTCCCTCAGGGGACTCGAACTCTCATCGCAGGTTACAGAAGCTTTCCACCATACTGACTGAGACACTATAGCAGAATTTTTTTTTTATTTCCTAACCCAGCCAAATCTAGCGAGCATTTTCCGGTTTGTCTTTTAAATTAGCCAATTACAGTTGCACATGGAATGTAAATATATATATATTCACAATGAAGCTGTGTTATTTACAATATTATTATCCATGAAAAACTTTTTAGACCCTTAGGTGACTCGAACATGTGTTGCAAGTTTCAGAAGCATGCCACCATACCGAATGAGCGATTACAGAAGACAAACAATCTGAATTTCATAACCAAGTCAGATCAAGCAAGTACTCTTCCGTCTGTTTTTTGCATCAATCTGTTATAGTTGCCCCCCCCCAAAAAATATATATATATATATATATATATATATATATATATATATATATATATATATATATATATATATATATATATATATATATATATATATATATATATATATATATATATATATATATATATATATATATATATATATATATGCAATGAAACCGTGATATATACAATGATATTTTCCACGAAAAGCTTCTTAATTTTTCAGGGTACTCGAACTTGCGTAGTAAGTTAATCATGACACCATACCGACGGTTTGTGTTAGGAGGCCACCCGACAATAAAAATTTGAGCCAATGCTAATTTTAGTCTCCAAAAGGCTAAGTGAGGATCAACGACCCCAAGTGAACATGAGAAAAGCTGCCAAGAATAGGATGAGGAAACTGTAGCATTATTTTCCAGTTCTGAAAACTGAAAGGCGTCATTTACAATTGTCGTCCCAGCTGAAATATTTCCTCCATGATGACTCTGTCTGTTGACGGGTTCTGATCTGAACTTTATTCAGTACGTGATTTACTTATTGTCTTTCATATCATTTCGCTTTTGATCCGTGTGACTCCATCGTCTCTTTATCAGTCTCCTTCAAAACAATTTGATTTTTTTTATTTCTTACTTTTAATTTAATTACATTCTCACCACTTATTCTTTTCATGGTGTATGATATTTTTCTATTTATATATTAATGTATTCATTTATTTACTTGTGATTATATTGATTTCAGTCTTAAAAAATGCTATTAGAATTTAGGAATACTCACGCTATCCATTACAAAAGCACTGATTATTCAGGTATACTTTTATCCTAATCACATTTTCTTTTCTATATGATATATTCTATTTTGTAAATAGCTTTTTGCTTTCATCTTTTCCTTTTATATATTCCTTTCTATCCGGTCTGAAAGTAAGATTGCTTTGAGAGTATTAATGGAAGAACAACTTTTTTTTCTTTTCAAAATTAGACATCCAAAAATAAATCCCCAAAAGCATACGACATGCAACATCCTATCTCTGTGGAGATTTGATGTGTCAAAGGTTGTGAAAGACTCAAAGGTAATAGAGGGAGAGAGAGTTTTTACCTTTCAAATTGTATTTTAGAATAGTCCCT
>JAXCGZ010020115.1:10000-22349 GCA_037179515.1 Halocaridina rubra
TATATATGTTATATTTTAAATGGTTTCCTATCAATTTACAATTGCATATCGCTTAAATAAATTGAAACCTCGTTTGACATTTACCCAAGTTAAATATATTGGAAATACTTTCACTGATTGATGTAGAGAGGAAAACCAGAGGAATAAACGCTAAATATATTCACTCTCCACCAGGACTCACAAGGAGCTCTTGAAGAGGCCCGTTGGTGGGTGAATTTTTTATTTTTTTTTTATTTTGCCTCTTAGCATGCGGACTGGCGTTCATTTTATTTTTGTATCATTAAGAATATATATATATTATTATTTAGTACATTTAACACCCTTATTTTTGTGTCATTGGAGCTTCAGAAGTTTAATATAGGCACAAATGGATTTTCATTAAGCAGACATTGACGCAGAATTTTTGCACTTATAGTAGCATAATAAAAGTATAGAAATATGACTGAAGAATATCCGAACAAGGCGACGTTATTAGCCTCACAAGTGTTGTTACTTCAATTCCTAATATTTTGTGATTGATGGTATTGTGAAAGTAGAAATAGATACTGCACCAACTGTTCTATGGAGTCCTTGGGTAAAAGAATCTCACGTTCATTTAATTCATATATATATATATATATATATATATATATATATATATATATATATATATATATATATATATATATATATATATATATATATATATATATATATATATATATATATATATATATATATATATATATACATACACACTAGTGCACTAGTTTCTTATTTTTGTTTTCACTCTGCCATACCATTTGTTTTGCCTTAATTTCACGTCTAGTTCTCATTTCAGTTCAAGTCTGTTATATCTTTGTTCACCTTGTCAAGAGGCAATGAAAGATTTATCTGCTCTTTTCTCCAACGTATAAGACCCACTTCCGAGTAAGGGCGTTCTGCGTGTTTTTATGTGGAAATTTCATTGATGTTTCTGTTTCTTTTAAAGGTGGAAACCGGTGTGTTGGTGTAGAAATAACATACTATTATAATGCGATTGGACACAGATTTATCATTTCAGGGGTGAGCATATATGTCATCCCAGAAAACTCATATATAATGTAATAGGATTATTAATAGAGCAATTTATTTATTATAAAAAATATAAGTATATAAAAAACAATTGGTGATGAACTGTTCACAAAGCTACAGTTTCGCTCAAGTGAGGGTGGGCATGTAAAAAGTTATATCAAAACAAAACATACGTGAAAAGAGACTATGTGCGTTGAAGGCTGCCTTTTGCCTGTGCATGGATCACTTCAATTAGAGACGCTTTAAAAAAAAAAAAACTTCCTTCCTGCATTATGGGTTGTAATTGTCTATTATTATTATTATTATTATTATTATTATTATTATTATTATTATTATTATTATTATTATTATTATTATTATTATTATTATTATTATTATTATTATTATTATTATTATTATTATTATTATTATTATTATTATTATTATTATTATTATTATTATTATTATTATTATTATTATTATTATTATTATTATTCTAGAAAAACCATTTACTTTGGAACTAGTTCTGTCAATTACTTTTTAAAGTACTACCAATCCATTCAAGTCCTTGGTGTAGCCTTGGTATAAGGTTCGAACCCCGACAATAGGTGGTAGAATATGTGAAAAAAATATTTTTAAACTATTATTATTATTATTATTATTACTATTATTATTATTATTATTATTATTATTATTATTATTATTATTATTATTATTATTATTATTATTTTTATTATTATTATTATTATTATTATTATTATTATTATTATTATTATTATTATTATTATTATTATTATAATAATAATAATTATTATTATTATTCTGGGATCTTTGGAATTACTAATGCCAGCGGAAAGAGGTAATTATAAATTGTTGAAGCAAATGCAGCGAAAGACATTACCTTTACAGCATCTGGTATACATCGAAAAATTTATGAGATTACACCTGCCGCATTGAAACCAAAACCATTTCGCTCTTGGTCCTCAGCGAGAAACTCGCCCCTCTTCATTATATAGGAACCACATACATACATACATACATACATACATACATACATACATACATACATACATACATACATACATACATACATACATACATACATACATACATACATACATACTAAAATATGTACTTCTCTAGGGTGGACAGGGATAGGCTGAGGAGGTGATATAGCACACTTTCAACCCCTGGGGGACCACCTTGGGAGGGGGGGTAATGAATGAATGCTTTGTGGGATATCTCGAAAATGAAAAATATGAAGAGAATATTAACATGGGCGCAGATAGATAAATAGATAGATTGAAAGAGAGAGAGAGAGAGAGAGAGAGAGAGAGAGAGAGAGAGAGAGAGAGAGAGAGAGAGAGAGAGAGAGAGAGAGAGAGAGAGAGAGAGAGAGAGAGAGAGGGAGAGAGAGAGAGAGAGAGAGGGGGGGAATTTAAATATTAAGCTCTAAACTTCTCTAAACTGATAATGTTTGCACAAAGAAATGAGCATCTTGTGTAATCAAATTTGCTTTTGCAGTTAGAGAACTCCCTCTCGTGTCCCATCTTCTTTCCCAGGGGAGGAAATAATCAAATTTATATAATTAGATCAGGAGGGGAAATCATAGAAGAATATATCTCGAAGGGACAAACAGCAGCGAGGTAAATATTCCTCTATATGAATAATAAGTTCTAGATTTATTTTATTTAATGACACGCATATATATTGACCTTTGTTAAGGGTGTGGCATAGGCAAGGTATGCACCCATTCACCAGAAAACGTGTTCACTCCCCCGCACAAAAATTCTCTGCGATTAATCTATCCCAGCATCCAACACCCTTTGAACCACCATCATCACTACTTGGCTCATCCACGGTGTAACTCACATTTGTTTAACCATGAACATATTTTAAAAAATTTGTACTTATTACATTATTTTTGGAAAAAGAGATATAATAGTAATAATAATAATAATAATAATAATAATAATAATAATAATAATAATAATAATAATAATAATAATAATAATAATAATAATAATAATAATAATAGTTACTAAGAAAGTATTGAGATTAATAATGTAAAATTAACTACAAGAAGTCTCTCTTGGAAGGTTTTTTTTTATTTTTCTAAGGTTTGCTTTGAGCCAAGAGTGGGTTAATGAACAAAGTTCTTCACATGGATGGAAGCCAGTGGTGACTTTTGTATATCTTAAAGTCTGATGAAGCGGGCAACAATGAACTTTTGATGCGCTGCCTTAATGAAGAAATTATTTTTTTTTATTGTTTTGTATTATTACTAAACTTTTATCTCTTGTAACTTGCTAGGAAAGTTTCCACGTGGGTGAACGTGATTATTAGGACGCTCTCTATTGTTTTGTAGTTTATATTTTAAACGAATATCCCCGTCTTAGGTACATATTGCCATCACTTTACGTAAATATTGTATTCATTATTCTTATGTATCCTAATCTAGATAGGCTATATTACTTTATTGTAGAAAAATAGACTACAAAAGACTCTCTTGCCTTACCCTTAAATCCATAATAATTATCCGATTTTCTTGAGTATTTATTGATTCACCCGTCTGTTTCTCGTCATATATCCATCCAATGACCAAAAGCCATATTCCCCCCTATAAGGGGCTTTGGCTGAGTCAGAGAAAATACTTTTTTCCTTTTTATGGGAATTATATACAGAAGAGGGGATTATACATGAATCTCGTAATTATTTTTTTTTTTCATGCGTTACGAAACTTGGTAGATTTCCAGAGAAATCTAGTAGATGACAGACTTTGGAAGCCATACGAATTTGGATCTGGGATGGTGTATCATTTCCTATCAAATTTAGACCTGAATGAATTACAAACCATCATTGAACTAGAGCTGGGGCAACGGCTTAGCCAACAGTCGTAGCTGGCTTACTCAACTCTTCCTGTCATGACAACCCCTAGCTCCTGATTAGTGCACTGAGCAGGTGCGGGAAAATCCCTTTCGTCCGTGTCACTAATTTAACTCTCCCTTCTTATCCCCACTAACACACCACTGAATAGGCAGTGTATAACGATCCATTCCAACGAGGTGATTTCTCTCTCTCTCTCTCTCTCTCTCTCTCTCTCTCTCTCTCTCTCTCTCTCTCTCTCTCTCTCTCTCTCTCTCTCTTACACACACACACACACACACACACACACACACACACACACACACACACACACACACACACACACACACACACACACAAACTATTAATGCCATCCTGTCATAATGGTGCTTCTTTTTACTAGAGGTAATCATGAAAACTAATTTAATTTTTCCTAGGAGTAAATATTAGAATTGCTCAAGATGTTCGTCTCTTTACACAAACATTAATCTAGTCAGAGATGTTTCAGTTGTCTTATGCTTCAGCTGTTTATTTATTATGTCTGTATAGGATATACCCTATTAACATATCGCGACTCTGAGAGGCGGCAGGTCGAGGGTTCGCGCCCCGTCATAGACTGAGGTTAATAAGGCCATACACTCAGGGTAACGATTACATCTGCCAAAACAAGTCCTTCGTAAGAAGGCAACCGTCCTAGCCCTCAGTAGAAAAGGGAGTTCGTGACGTAAAACCGAATCCATATTTTTTTAACCATTTTAAGTAAGAACTTGTCAGTCCGAGAAATGTAATATTATTTTGAAATTATTATTAACAAGCGAAGATTAAAGTTACTTAAGATAGTCGTCTCCTTGCGCGAACATACATCGAATCAGAGGTGTATATCTCTACTGGTTTTAATTACCTCTGTATTTTGATATCCTTTATTAACAAATCTGATCTTTTTTTTTACCCATTTTGAAATTAATTATGGCAAGACAGAAGTCACATATTATTTGTACTAGTCCAGTATGTTATTAGCACAATGAAATGAATCCGTAGCCTTTGTAACAAAATAATGATTATGTATTGCTGCAAGTAGTCTTGTGAATGACACTTTTATCATGGCTCATGTTTTGTAAGTATACCAGGGCTGATCTTGCTTGTTTTTTCTATTTTTTTTTAATCGTTTGACCAATGTAAAGGGAGAGCTGGAAAAGCATTTGATTTTGATTCAGTTTTTTGTGCATCAGAGTTGTCGATGTTATTTCAAAGCTATATATATATATATATATATATATATATATATATATATATATATATATATATATATATATATATATATATATATATATATATATATATATATATAAATATATATATCACGGGAAAGTATACACGATCACACTTGCGCACATGCACACACAAATATATGTAAATGTGTGTGTACAAAGTCGGGCAAGTAATGAAGATGAAAGTACACAAAATATATTCCAGTTGTCAAATACACATTTGAAAAAGGTGATTGCCATGGAATGGGAATCATTCTTTGCCACACAGTCGAAGGGATCTCTTTCCCCTTCGCAAGCCAAAGAATGTTTTCGATATTTACATATTATATCGTTCTCCAATACAAGTGTAGATATCCCCTTGACGATATATCAGAGTATGGTGTGAATGGGGACATCGTGATGATATATACGAGATATTTGCTAAACTCTAGATTCCTGAGTATTCCTTGAACTTTCATACTGCTGTTCATTTCTTAACCTGTGGGTGTCACTATTCATCCCCATCATGGGGATGGACGCAGACAGATTGGTACTAGGTAATTAAGGCTGGATGTCATTTCTAACGCTCCAGTGTCTGTCACCTCGAGTTGAATATCTTATCAGCCAGGCTACCGTGGTTCCCCTTTAAAGTGCGATCGAAAGCAGATTTATATTCCTTTTGATTGTACAGTGTTTTTTTTTTTTACTATGTTTGTTCTTCAAGTGCAGTTCATCTTGTATGACCTGTCTTGACTTGTTTTACAGATGAGAATGGAGTTATTTATAATTTTGCCTGTATTTATTTGCTTCGTACTTATATTTCGGTAATAGACCATTTACCCAATATTAATTACAGTGATTTTTGTAAACAACGTCAAACTTTCTTGTATAAGAGCAATTCTGGTGGGAATTTAAAAATTAGTTTGTTACTGTTGATCTACCTTCTCTGAAGCCATGTTGCCTCACTGACAAAAAGTTGAAGGATTCCAAGTGAAGAGAGATATGTTTCCTTAGTAGTTTCTCCATAACTTTGCAAACTATGCTGGTCAAGGAAACTGGTCTATAGTTGAGAGCCGTATCCCTCCATCCCTTTTTGAAGATAGGTATCACGTTTGCTTGTTTCCAGCATCTTGGAATCTCCCCTGACTCCAGTGACTTTTTAAATATGATACTTAGTGCCACTGATACTGAGTTTGTGCATTTACTAAGTACATGAGGGGATATATCATCAGGACCTGTAGCTTTATGGACATCTAACTCCATCAGCACTTTGCATACCTCTGTAGCTGTAAGGTTGATGTTCTCTAATACCGGCCCGTGAGCTTCTATCTCTGCAATCTGAGGGGTTGGGGTATTTTCTACTGTAAACACTGACTGAAACTCCTTGTTCAATTCTTTGCAGATCTCTTCGTCCGTCTCAGTGATGCTTCCATCCGCTCTCTTAAGCCTTAAAACCTTTTGTGTGTGTGTTTGTGTGTATATATATATATATATATATATATATATATATATATATATATATATATATATATATGTGTGTGTGTGTGTGTGTGTGTGTGTGTGTGTGTGTGTGTGTGTGTGTGTGTGTGTGTGTGTGTGGGTTTGATTACCTAATTGTGTTTACGGGAAAGAGCCCAAAGCTCGTATCTTCCCGTCTTCTGATCGGTTCCATTTTGTACTTAGTGATACTTAACATACCTGTCCTTAAAACTATGGATTGAGATAGAATTAACTACCCCCTCGCTTGGCCAATTCCAATTATCAAATACTCTTACACTGAAAAAGTATTTTCTTACATCCTGCAAAGAAGTTTCCTTACGAAACTTCAAACTATGACCTCTAGTTCTAGAGCCTGCCATATGAAAATATCGATCCCTATCCACTCTATCATAACCATGAAGGAATTTAGACTGTCACCATATCCCCCCTCAATCTTCAAGCTTCGAGTGATGGTATGTCTAATTCCCTCAGCCTCTCATCATAACTGAGATTACGTATTTCTGGCACCAGTTTCGTGGCATGTCTTTGAACTTTTTCAAGCTTAGCTATGTGCTTTTTCAAGTGTGGATTCCAAAAGGGGGCTGCATATTAGAGTGTTGGCCTAACATAGGTTACATAAATATATCTGAACATTTCCTTGTCCATGTGCCTGAAGGCTATCCTTACATTTGATAAGAAGGCGTATGCTGCCCTTACTATGCCATTCATATGTATTTCTGGAGACAAATTTGCCAGTATGTTTACTCCTAGATCTCTCTCATTTTCTGTCTCTTGAAGTTGTACTCCAGCCACCGAGTAGTCGAGCTTGGGCCTTCTTGCACTTGTACCCATTCTCAGTACCTTACATTTTGAAGTATTGAATTTCATTAGTCACTTTTCTGACCACTCATGCAGACTATTTAGATCTTCCTGAAGTTCTCTACCATTGTTCTCGTTTCCTACTTTCTTCACAATCTTTGCATCATCTGCAAACATATTGTGTGTGTGTGTGTGTGTGCGTGCATGCGTGCGAGCGTGCGTGTGTGTGTGTATGTGAGTGTGTGTGTGTGTGTTTGTGTGTAATGCTTACAGAAGAAACATTCCGGTTATGTAATGTTATTTCTTGGCGTTCGTTGGAGGGTAGTTCAGGTCAAGTAATAAAGCTCAGAGAGTACCCAAAGGATTTGTTTGGATTTAACAGTCCTGGTACTCCCCTATGAGAAAACATTACAGGATATGCTTAACAATAATCCCACTCTGTAAATATCTCTCCTCTTTGAAATAAGGAATAAGTAATATATTGGAATCACTTTGTGGCCCCTGGCCGAATTTGAACCCAGGTCACGTCATCAGGGTGCCAGTGCACCTTATCTGTGAATGAGTTGATGCAAATACTGACTTACTATGTGACTCAAGAATACTGGCAAAAACGTTTTCCCAGAAATTTCTAAACACAGTGGTTAGATTTATTACACAACGTTTTGGAATTGGTATTTTATTCTCCTCTTTTCACCTCCCATTTTATTTATTTTTGGTTGAATATAGTGACGTTCAATCGCTGGTTAACGTTTAAAGGTCAAGAGAATTTCAGTCAATTCCAATTTCCTTGGCCTCTTATTAATTATTCCTGGAATGGACTGTTCAGACTCTTGTAAATGAACCTAAGCTTAAATTGACTTTGATCCTGACAGCGAGTCCGTTAGAGAGAGAGAGAGAGAGAGAGAGAGAGAGAGAGAGAGAGAGAGAGAGAGAGAGAGAGAGAGAGAGAGAGAGAGAGAGAGAGAGAGAGAGAGAGAGAGAGAGAGAGAGAGAGAGAGAGAGAGAGAGAGAGAGACAACAACATATAAACCTGTTTAAATTTTTTTTAAATTATTATTTGACACAAATGTAACACTTGTCTTTGCGATTAAGGAACGCATCACAGACTGTGAGAATCTAGATCATTGCGGTATACTCATGTCTGCGTGTATTTATGTGTTACAGTGTTGTTTTTTAAGTCATCATGGCTCGACGCGTGTTTACCTCCTAACAGTGAACGCACTCACAGTGGTAATGTGAAATACAATCTTTGTTACGTTGGAAATATCAAGTATCCGTTTGATGTCATATGAGTTGGATTCCAATCATTCGTTCTCTCTTAATGTGCATATTCCACAGAAGTGTGGGATAAAGATACCGCCGCCATGTTCCCCTGCATGTCACAAAAATAGAATTTATGGGGTGTAGCTAGGGTACTTGGAATTCCTCCGTCGTATTCTCCTCCAGCAAAGAGTTAAGGTTTTACTTCGACTAGACCATCTTTCTTATGAAGGGAATTAAGGCCCTTGTAAATGCATAGATCTAGTAATGAGTACATACTGAGCCAGGGAGGCTGTAGTATTTAGAAGGAACTTATGATCAGAAACGTTTAATCATTTATACATTTATGAGCCATATTATTTTTACAGCATTACTTTTTGTAATGAATATTGTTTGTTCTGGGGAAGTTAAAGTATTGTTAATAGCTTATAAGTCAATGCCTTCATCAGGATTTGTGTTAGCGGACGCGATTGACAGATGCAATATCTGTCTATGTATATCATGCGTGATATATTACGTAAGAATATGTATTGCAGACAGTAATTGGTGAATGGTTTTCATGTACATTTTTGCGGGTTACTCTTCAAATCGTTAAGTATTTCAGAGCAAAAAGAGTTCCACTCTTACTACAGAAACATGCAAATAAGCCTAAATTGTATTTACTTGGATATATTGAAAATGTGCTTCTTTCCAGAACAGACAATACGACACGTGGGTAACAGATAGGAAAAAAGGCCACTAGGAGAAATAAAATAAGAAAACAAACAAACATATAATAAGCATCAAACAGGCGTTTAGGTTGACGAAAAGTGCAGTGATGTTTATGTTTCTGCAGCATTTGGTGTTTACAGTGATGACAATTATGTAAATGGCCCTTTTTTTAACATTTGTATAAAGTATGCATCGCTTAAGCGTTTCTTGAGCTGCTGAATACTGTTGTTTAGCCAGAATTGATTAATATTTGCCATATTCTGCAACAAAGTTAATTATTGGTAATGAAAGAATATATATATATATATATATATATATATATATATATATATATATATATATATATATATATATATATATATATATATATATATATATATATATATATATATATATATATATATATATATATATATATATATATATATATATATATATATATATATATATATATATATATATATTTTCTTTCATTACCTATAATTAACTTTGTTGCAGAATATGGCAAATATTAATCAATTCTGGCTAAACAACAGTGTTCAGCAGCTCAAGAAACGCTTAAGCGATGCATACTTCATACAAATGTTAAAAATAAAGGCCATTTACATAATTGTCATCACTGTAAACATCAAATGCTGCAGAAACAAATATCACTGCACTTTTCGTCAGCCTAAATGCCTGTTTGATGCTTATTATATGTTTTTTTCTTTTTATTTTATTTCTCCTAGTGGCCTTTTTTCCTATGTGTTACCCACGTGTCGTATTGTCTGTTCTGGAAAAAAGTACACACACGCACACACACACACACACACACACACACACACACACACACACACACACACACACACACACACACACACACACACACACACACACACACACACACACACACACACACACACACACACATATATATATATATATATATATATATATATATATATATATATATATATAGATAGATAGATAGATAGATAGATAGATAGATAGATAGATACAGATAAACTGGTAGATATGGATATAGCGTAAAAGGAAAAAATGACAGCGAACGAGCAAGCGTATTGACAATACAGTGTTTATTTCTTAGCAGCTACTCATAACGCCCTTCGCCTCCCCCCCCCCCTCGCTCTTCCTTCCGGTCAGATTAACAGAAATTCCATTCATCGAAGTTCTGCGAAAAATTTTAATCATTCATAGACGACGGGGCTGAGTTGTTACAAGTGCCTTAAGTAAATCCCGAAAGACGTTTCGTGCAATGTAACTTCTTCAGGGTCTTATAATAATAATTATGATTGCGTATTAGAACACGAAAAGTGACACCTTTTGGGTAGATTTATATGTGATAATACACCGCAGTGAATAGGTAATAATTTATGGAAGAAAATAGTCATGTTTTTGTTCCAGTGTTCGGAAACAAATACTATCATTGCCTGCTTTAGTTCCCATAAATATAGCATAATTTTTTTTTTTTTTTTGGTAATGGTATTCTTTGTGCTGAAGAAGACCATTTATAATGTGAACTTATGTTTACATTTCAAAAGACTTGCAGTGAAATGGCAAGACTCTTGAATCAAATCCAATGAAGCCTAGCTTGCTGCTCATGGTTAAGGTTAGTGCAACCCTTATTTTTATATGTATAATTGAATAGCTGACTTCTGTGAATATTAACTGGGATTTTTCAGTTAAGGGGGGTTTACACGGTCAAACGGTTCGTCGAACGCGGTTCGGCAGACAAGTGTTTGAAGTGATGTTCGAACGAGTAAACGGGGTATTTGGTTGTCGAACACGCTCGGCAAACGTGTTCGACAACCAAATACCCCGTTCACACGTTCGAACATCACTTCAAACACTTGTCTGTCGAACCGCGTTCGACAAACCGTTTGACCGTGTAAACCCCCCTTTAAAGGCCCGATTTCTTAAACTGTGTAAACCTAAGATACCATATTGTTAGCTAGCTAGACACCCAAATGGATTTCATAAACGCATCTGACGCGGTTCTGTGTATGGCTAGGATACCTAGTCAAGGTCAGGTATTGGAGTTATCCAAAAGTAAACACTTGTTAAGGCTAATAGGGTCAACCCTCAGAAATAAAAACCTAACCAAAATTAGGCTATCTTAAACGTCTAATAGGCTCTACTCATGTCTAATTTTCAGGTGTATAGTGCACTGGTAACGTGTAAACTAAAACACCTTACCTGCAATAAAGGTATTTGTCCCGTTATTATCAATCTGGAGACCTGTTTTTTTAACCAACCGAAAGTTGGAAAATTCCCAAAAGGTTTTTTTTTTACAGTATGTGTATAGAGGCAATCTCACGGGATATTCCCTGGAAATGAGTCATTTATAAGTATAGCGAGAGAGTATCAGTCGTCATTAATATCAGCTCGAACGTCTATATCTCCTCCCAAGGCTTTTTGACATCTATCCTGTACCTACATTTTATTAACATTTTCAAATTTACTTCCGCGATGATGATATTTTGGAATTTTCTCACTCCCAAAAGGGATGTTATATATAATATATATATATATATATATATAATATAATATATATATATATATATAATATATATATATATATATATATATATATATATATATATATATATATATTTATATAATCGGCAACATTAGAAACATTAGAAAATAGTAAACTATTAAAGCTTATTTAAATGTTAACTTTTGTTTATTTAAACGGCTTTTAGTCTTTGTTTATATAATATATATATATATATATATATATATATATATATATATATATATATATATATATATATATATATATATATATATATATATATATATATATATATACATAATGCTGATTGATTGGTCTCTGTACAATATTAAGTTCCTTTTATTTATATGGGAAATGCAGATCAGATCATTACTATAGTCTAGACTGTATGCCACTTGATACATGCTGTCTCACACAA